>LR812529.1:7305914-7485144 GCA_903798195.1 Danio kyathit | reverse complement strand
TGCATAACATCCTTTAAGACGCTGAGAGGTGCAAGTAAGAAACCTTAGACAGAAGCACTGGCCTCTCTCAAAACAGCGAAACCATGAGGATGGGATTTAAACCAGCACTTGCAGAGTACAACGTACTAATTTAACTAGTCGGCCAGCTCACCACGTGTAAGCGCAGCTTTGTGCTAGAGGAAGGATTAACTTTTAGTTAGATGAACGACGAGGATGGGATTTGAACCCACGCGTGCAGAGCACAATGGATTAGCAGTCCACCGCCTTAACCACTCGGCCACCTCGTCTCAGGTCAGCTAATCGCTGTGCGGGAAGCTGGAATTAGTTGTGTCCCAGGGGTTCTTACGAAATAGATGAAGTTAAAGGTTGTCATAATGAGCTTTTCAGTAGCTCTGATCGGTGCCCCAGAGTTAATGTTCAACATTAACTTCAACAGGTTTCTTCTGGTTTTGTTAGAGAGAAACTAGACAGAATGCCTGAGTCTAAAACGGCAGCATAGCTGACCCTGGATTTCTGTCAAATTAGTTTCAGTGTCCTTGCATTGTTCGTTATCTTACCCCAATCCCTGTACAACCCAATAAATACATGTCAATCTCAACCATTTTCTCTGCCGTTCAGCGTTTGTGACTCCGCCCCCTTTACCAGATTACCCACAATTCTCTTCTCCCAGATTCACAAAGTAGTGCATACTTTTCTTTAAGTAATGAAACGATGTATATGTAATTCTTTTTGGGCATATCGATAACCTGTTCTGCTGACACAGCATGCACTCGTGGTGCCAGAAGGCTGATTGCTGGCAGTTTAAAATTTGATACCACCTTGTCGTTGCATGTCCAGATTGGTACACAGAAGAGTTCATAGCTGTGACCGCTATTCTTTCGCAGAGGCAATATCGTAGCCTATGAGGTCTATCCGAGGCGTGATCATTGCTGGTTGAAAACTTTACCCAATACCCCGCCGAGATGACTTGAAACACAGTCAGCTTTGGCAATTTTTGTCAGCCTCTTAGAAGGCTTAACGTTCGGTTGAAAAGATTAGCTGTGCTTTTGTTTCTCTAACGTGCTGCAATTTATGTTAGATGTGAGCTCCTGAGCATGCAGCAGGCTGGATTAACCTGTGCCATAACATTCTTCAGAATGCAAACAGAGTGGTGTAAGAAACCTTCCGTGGAAGCACCAAGCTCTCACAAACGCCAAAGCAATTGAACGACGAGGATGGCATTCGAACCCACACGTGCAGAGCACAGTGGATTAGCAGTCCATCCCTGCTGGAGGCTGGATTAACTTTATAACGTCCTTCAAAACGGTAAGAGGGTGTAAGTAAGAAACCTTTTTAGAGCAGCATCAGGGCTCTCACAAACACCAAAGCAATTGAACGACGAGGATGGGATTCGAACCCACGCGTGCAGAGCACAATGGATTAGCAGTCCATCGCCTTAACCACTCGGCCACCTCGTCATGTATGTACCTGTTTTCCTAATGGTCACTGGACTGTGGCATATATGTATGTATTTGCAGCTATTTTCGGCAAAGACGACATTCAATTTTGCAACAACACCCTTCAAAACGCTAAGAGGGTGCAAGTAAAATACCTGCCACGGAAGCACCGGGCTCTCTCAAATGCCAGAGCAAGTGAGCGACGAGGATGGGATTCGAACCCACGCGTGCAGAGCACAATGGATTAGCAGTCCATCGCCTTAACCACTCGGCCACCTCGTCATGTATGCACTTGCTTTCCTAATGGTAGCCTGACTGTGGCATGTATGTACATGTGCGTTTTTGCAGCTATTTTTGCTAAGATGACATTCAATTTTCCCAAAACATACTTCGAAAAAAAAGAGGTTGCGAGTAAGATACCTTGCAGGGAAGCACCAGGATTACTTATGTGAACGACGAGGATGGGATTCGAACCCACGCGTGCAGAGCACAATGGATTAGCAGTCCATCGCCTTAACCACTCGGCCACCTCATCTCACGTGTAGATGCTTTCCTGATGGAGGCTGGACTGTGGCGTATGTTTGTGCAGCTAATTTCGCTAAATATTATATAAATTTTTGCCATAACATCCTTTAAGACGCTGAGAGGTGCAAGTAAGAAACCTTAGACAGAAGCACTGGCCTCTCTGAAAACAGCGAAACCATGAGGACGGGATTTAAACCAGCACTTGCAGAGTACAACGTACTAATTTAAGTAGTCGGCCATCTCACCACGTGTAAGCGCAGCTTTGTGCTAGAGGAAGGATTAACTTTTAGTTAGATGAACGACGAGGATAGGATTCGAACCCACGCGTGCAGAGCACAATGGATTAGCAGTCCATCGCCTTAACCACTCGGCCACCTCGTCTCAGGTCAGCTGGTCGCTGTGCGGGAAGCTGGAATTAGTTGTGTCCCGGGGGTTCTTACGAACTAGATGAAGTTAAAGGTTGTCATAATGAGCTTGTCAGAAGCTCTGATCAGTGCCCCAGAGTTAATGTTCAACATTAACTTCAACAGGTTTCTTCTGGTTTTGTTAGAGAGAAACTAGACAGAATGCCTGAGTCTAAAACGGCAGCATAGCTGACCCTGGATTTCTGTCAAAATTAGTTTCAGTGTCCTTGCATTGTTCGTTATCTTACCCCAATCCCTGTACAACCCAATAAATACATGTCAATCTCAACCATTTTCTCTGCCGTTCAGCGTTGTGACTCCGCCCCCTTTACCAGATTACCCACAATTCTCTTCTCCCAGATTCACAAAAGTAGTGTATACTTTTCTTTATGTAATGAAACGATGTATATGTAATTCTTTTTGGGCATATCGATAACCTGTTCTGCTGACACAGCATGCACTCGTTGGTGCCAGAAGGCTGATTGCTGGCAGTTTAAAATTTGACACCACCTTGTCGTTGCATGTCCAGATTGGTACACAGAAGAGTTCATAGCTGTGATCGCTATTCTTTCGCAGAGGCAATATCGTAGCCTATGAGGTCTATCCGAGGCGTGATCATTGCTGGTTGAAAACTTAACCCAATACCCCGCCGAGATGACTTGAAATACAGTCAACTTTGGCAATTTTTGTCAGCCTCTTAGAAGGCTTAACGTTCGGTTGAAAAGATTAGCTGTGCTTCTGTTTCTCTAGCGTGCTGCAATTTATGTTAGACATGAGCTCGTGAGCAGGCTGGATTAACCTGTGCCATAACATTCTTCAGAATGCAAACAGAGTGGTGTAAGAAACCTTCCATGGAAGCACCAAGCTCTCACAAACGCCAAAGCAATTGAACGACGAGGATGGCATTCGAACCCACACGTGCAGAGCACAGTGGATTAGCAGTCCATCCCTGCTGGAGGCTGGATTAACTTTATAACATCCTTCAAAACGGTAAGAGGGTGTAAGTAAGAAACCTTTTAGAGCAGCATCGGGCTCTCACAAACACCAAAGCAATCGAACGACAAGGATGGGATTCGAACCCACGCGTGCAGAGCACAATGGATTAGCAGTCCATCGCCTTAACCACTCGGCCACCACGTCATGTATGTACCTGTTTTCCTAATGGTCACTGGACTGTGGCATATATGTATGTATTTGCAGCTATTTTCGGTAAAGACGACATTAAATTTTGCAACAACACCCTTCAAAACGCTAAGAGGGTGCAAGTAAAATACCTTCCACGGAAGCACAGGGCTCTCTCAAATGCCAGAGCAAGTGAGCGACGAGGATGGGATTCGAACCCACGCGTGCAGAGCACAATGGATTAGCAGTCCATCGCCTTAACCACTCGGCCACCTCGTCATGTATGCACTTGCTTTCCTAATGATAGCCGGACTGTGGCATATATGTATGTATTTGCAGCTATTTTCGGTAAAGACGACATTAAATTTTGCAACAACACCATTAAAAACGCCAAGAGGGTGCAAGCAAAATACCTTCCACGGAAGCACCGGGCTCTCTCAAATGCTAGAGCGATGAGAATGGGATTCGAACCCACGCATGCAGAGAACAATGGATTAGCAGTCCATCGCCTTAACCACTCGGCCACCTCGTCACATTGCTATCTGCTTTCCTGATGGAGGCTGGACTGTGGCATGTATGTACATGTGCGTTTTTGCAGCTATTTTTGCTAAGATGACATTCAATTTTCCCAAAACATACTTCGAAAAAAAAGAGGTTGCGAGTAAGATACCTTGCAGGGAAGCACCAGGATTACTTAAGTGAACGATGAGGATGGGATTCGAACCCACGCGTGCAGAGCACAATGGATTAGCAGTCCATCGCCTTAACCACTCGGCCACCTCATCTCACGTGTAGATGCTTTCCTGATGGAGGCTGGACTGTGGCGTATGTTTGTGCAGCTAATTTCGCTAAATATTATATAAATTTTTGCCATAACATCCTTTAAGACGCTGAGAGGTGCAAGTAAGAAACCTTAGACAGAAGCACTGGCCTCTCTGAAAACAGCGAAACCATGAGGACGGGATTTAAACCAGCACTTGCAGAGTACAACGTACTAATTTAAGTAGTCGGCCAGCTCACCACGTGTAAGCGCAGCTTTGTGCTAGAGGAAGGATTAACTTTTAGTTAGATGAACGACGAGGATAGGATTCAAACCCACGCGTGCAGAGCACAATGGATTAGCAGTCCATCGCCTTAACCACTCGGCCACCTCGTCTCAGGTCAGCTGGTCGCTGTGCGGGAAGCTGGAATTAGTTGTGTCCCGGGGGTTCTTACGAACTAGATGAAGTTAAAGGTTGTCATAATGAGCTTGTCAGAAGCTCTGATCAGTGCCCCAGAGTTAATGTTCAACATTAACTTCAACAGGTTTCTTCTGGTTTTGTTAGAGAGAAACTAGACAGAATGCCTGAGTCTAAAAACGGCAGCATAGCTGACCCTGGATTTCTGTCAAAATTAGTTTCAGTGTCCTTGCATTGTTCGTTATCTTACCCCAATCCCTGTACAACCCAATAAATACATGTCAATCTCAACCATTTTCTCTGCCGTTCAGCGTTGTGACTCCGCCCCCTTTACCAGATTACCCACAATTCTCTTCTCCCAGATTCACAAAAGTAGTGTATACTTTTCTTTATGTAATGAAACGATGTATATGTAATTCTTTTTGGGCATATCGATAACCTGTTCTGCTGACACAGCATGCACTCGTTGGTGCCAGAAGGCTGATTGCTGGCAGTTTAAAATTTGACACCACCTTGTCGTTGCATGTCCAGATTGGTACACAGAAGAGTTCATAGCTGTGATCGCTATTCTTTCGCAGAGGCAATATCGTAGCCTATGAGGTCTATCCGAGGCGTGATCATTGCTGGTTGAAAACTTAACCCAATACCCCGCCGAGATGACTTGAAATACAGTCAACTTTGGCAATTTTTGTCAGCCTCTTAGAAGGCTTAACGTTCGGTTGAAAAGATTAGCTGTGCTTCTGTTTCTCTAGCGTGCTGCAATTTATGTTAGACATGAGCTCGTGAGCAGGCAGCAGGCTGGATTAACCTGTGCCATAACATTCTTCAGAATGCAAACAGAGTGGTGTAAGAAACCTTCCATGGAAGCACCAAGCTCTCACAAACGCCAAAGCAATTGAACGACGAGGATGGCATTCGAACCCACACGTGCAGAGCACAGTGGATTAGCAGTCCATCCCTGCTGGAGGCTGGATTAACTTTATAACATCCTTCAAAACGGTAAGAGGGTGTAAGTAAGAAACCTTTTAGGGCAGCATCGGGCTCTCACAAACACCAAAGCAATCGAACGACAAGGATGGGATTCGAACCCACACGTGCAGAGCACAATGGATTAGCAGTCCATCGCCTTAACCACTCGGCCACCTCGTCATGTATGTACCTGTTTTCCTAATGGTCACTGGACTGTGGCATATATGTATGTATTTGCAGCTATTTTCGGTAAAGACGACATTAAATTTTGCAACAACACCCTTCAAAACGCTAAGAGGGTGCAAGTAAAATACCTTCCACGGAAGCACAGGGCT
This sequence comes from Danio kyathit, assembly GCA_903798195.1. Classification (NCBI taxonomy): domain Eukaryota; kingdom Metazoa; phylum Chordata; class Actinopteri; order Cypriniformes; family Danionidae; genus Danio; species Danio kyathit. The sequence goes on along the minus strand of LR812529.1, from coordinate 7,479,175 downwards.
CTCTCAAATGCCAGAGCAAGTGAACGACGAGGATGGGATTCAAACCCACGCGCGCAGAGCACAATGGATTAGCAGTCCATCGCCTTAACCACTCGGCCACCTCGTCTCACGTGTAGATGCTTTCCTGATGGAGGCGGGACTGTGGCGTATGTTTGTGCAGCTAATTTCGCTAAATATTATATAAATTTTTGCCATAACATCCTTTAAGACGCTGAGAAGTGCAAGTAAGAAACCTTAGACAGAAGCACTGGCCTCTCTGAAAACAGCGAAACCATGAGGATGGGATTTAAACCAGCACTTGCAGAGTACAACGTACTAACAGTGTATAGACTTAACAACCTCATCAAATGTAAGCACAGTTCTCCGCTTGAGGATGGATTAACGTTTAGTTAGGTGAACGACAAGGATGGGATTCTATTCCATGTGTGCAGAGTACAATGGATTAGCAGTCCATCGCCTTAACAACTTCGCACAGCTTACTTACTCGCTGTGCGGGAAGCTGGAATTTGTTGTTTCCTTGGAGTTCTTACAGAAAAAACGAAGTTAAATTTGTCATAAGAAGCTTTACAGTAACTCTGATCAGTGCCCCAGAGTTAATGTTCAACATTAGGTGTTTCTTTTGGTTTTGTTGGAGAGAAACTAGATAGAATGCCTCTAAATGAGTTAAAAAAAAAAAGCAGCATAGCTATATTAACAATTCCCAAATAGCCCTTTAAGTTTGAAAAGAGCACAACTTACTCTTTAAGATGACTTCTTTAAGCAAATGTAGAGAATGGTTAAGTATATACTACATAGCAATGAAACTAAAACTTCACATTCAGCCGTACATGCTCATCCATTTGTTACATCACATTCTACTGTATGACACGCTTAATGTCCCACTTAAACACCCTCAACAACAGAATTATTCAACGTGCACTCCTGCTAGAATTCATGCCCCCCGGGGATACCCACTGGTAAGATTCAAGATTGTACAATCTCTTAACATAGTGAGTTTAGAGGCATCGGTGTGTTTCAAAGGCTTTGCATGCTGTTTGAACCCTAACCAATCTAACATTGGTGACAGAAAGACTGGGCTATCAGACCTTTGGTTTAGTCCCTTTATTTATCAGGGGTCACCACAGCGGAATGAACCGCCAACTTATTCAGCATATGTTTTACACAGCGGATGCCCTTCCAGCTGCAACCCAGTAATGGGAAACATTCATAAACACTCTTTCTCACACATACACTCCGGACTCACAGTCTTTGGACTTTGGGGGAAACCGGAGCAAACCCACACCAACACGGGGAGAACATGCTAACTCCACACAGAAATGCCAAATGACCCAGTCGGAACTCGAATGAGCGACCTTCTTGCTGTGAGGCGGCAGTGCTTACCACCGAACCACTGTGTCACCCTCACCACAGATTCACATTACACAGGGTTCTTACACGTTTTCCAACTTCAAATTCCAGCACTTTTCAAGGTGCATTTTCATGCTTTTCCAGCACCTAACAACCGCGGTAAATTACGTTTATATATGCTGTATGTACTTTTTCACATTTAAATCTATTGTGCTATTTTAATAAATCACAATATGGCGTTTCAACTGAAATTGTTGAATACTTTAGAGCAGTGGTTCCCAAAGTGGGGGTCGGGACCCACTGGGGGGGTCGCGGGACAATGACGAGGGGTCGCTTGGTGATTTACAAAACTCAAATAAATTTTAATAAACTATTAAAATTACCATATTCTATTCATAACCCACAGAAGATAGTTTATAGTTATGCTAAAGAAACAACAAGATCAACATACAAATAAACATCTATAAGCCTTTAAATTTTTTCTTTTGGATTCTTTTCTTTTGGATTATGACCCCTGTGTTTAGATTAACCACACAGCAATAGCGTTAGCTGCAACAGATTGATTTCACGGGGCCAGATAAACATTTTTGACAACCTTTATGGCACTGTAATACATTAAAAATAAGATATTTGAGATTAATATTAAATAAAATTGATATATTACTTAAAAAAATTAAGTGGTAATTAGACTGTTGCATTTTTGTGTTGTCAATATCCTCATGTTTATATATGCCTATAGTTGTGTGTGCACCGTTTGCATATTTATAACCACCTTTGAGAAAAAATGGGGGTCGCGAGTCACTGACATTGTTATTTTGGGGGTCGCGGGCTGAAAAGTTTGGGAACCCCTGCTTTAGAGCATAGATTTATTGGAATAGTTCACCCAAAAATGGTAAAAGAAAATAGTTTAGTTATTGGATGAAGCATGTTTTTTAAGTTTGGTCTCTTTCTACCTAAAGTTGATATCTCAAAAATGAGCTTACAGTCAGATTTTGTTTGGGTGAAGTACCAAACAATCAAGACCAGTCGTTCATAATATTTCATGTGCATTGCTATTCAAAATTCATGTAACAAATGAAATCCTTATGAGTCTGAGAATAATCTTGCTGCAAATTAATTAACTGTTTTTATGTCAACTGTCACCAAATATGGAAACCATAGTTTGTAAGCTTTCATCAATTAATTAATTCATTCATTTTAACAGCAATAACGGTCTTTTCATGAGTTGCAATATTATTTTAATTTTAGTGAACGCAGGCCTTTTTGCGATGGTGTACGCGCTGCAGTTGCATGACTGACAACATCATGATAAATAAATGAAGGATTAAACAGAACATCTCGTGCTTAAAATGTGTGGGAAACGCTGTTAAGTTACCTGCAAACTCCGTCCCTCAGGCTTTACAGTGAATGGCTTTAGTCATTTTCATAGCGGACTTTAACACACCGGAGGTCTTTTATCCACTCTTCGAAATGTGTAAATGCTGGATTAACATTCACCACATGAACACTGATCAGATGTGCCGATATTTGTAACTTGTGTTATTTTCATTCTCTCGTATCCAGACCTTTACACTTTTGCGGCTCGCGGCTGTAGCTCTCTGTCGTCTGAACTGAGTGATAGACAGCTGATATTAACCAATCCATTCGCGTTCAGTGCAAGAGCATTGGGCCAATCAGAAGAGCTTTAAGGCGGGGCAGGCATTGCGGGCTTTGTTTACTGCAGCAAGTTGACTTGACAACTGTTTTAAACACTGCTTGGCGTTACGTGCAAATATGCATTCTGCGTGAAGCTTGCATAGATAAAATTTCGGGCGAATATGCGACCAAAACGTTTGTAATTTCGTGTCCTGCAATTTCAAATTCAAGCAGGTTCAAGCACTTTGTCCAAAATCCAAGCACTTTTCTAACCTTGAAAACACTATATTAAAAGTCAAGCATTCACCCGTACGAACCCTGATTACAGAAAGGAGAGGTTTAGAATAATGAATCGCTGAACAAATCATAAAGGAGTTGTTGGGATAATTATGTAAAAATAAATGCAGTTTATAAAACAGCAAAGCTCAAACAGCAGATGCTCGAACCAGTGACCATCTTGCTGTGAGATGAAAGGGCTACCCACTGCGCTATCCCACCACCTGCCTTAAAATAATATTTCACAATTTTACTTGGTGAGCAGAGGTGACTTTTTAAAAACAGTGCTTAAACTTTTGTGCATTTATTATTATTCACTGAATTTTTCCATGGCTTGATCCATACAATAAAATAATCACACAATTAAATTTTAGATAAAAGCTTGATACCATTTAATAGTCTTAGGTATAGATACTTGCCACAGACAAAAACTAAACACAATGAAGCAATCTAAAGTATTCATCCTCTACAAACATGGTTTAAGCAGCATAAACTCAAACATTGGAACACGTTATTCCAAAAAAGCGATTATGTGAAGTGATTATGTGGGTTATGTTTAAAAAACATTCATGAAGGTTGATGCCTGAGAATCAGCATTGTACACACACACACACACACTTTGGTTACAGATACAAATGCAAGATCTGCTCAAGTGTCTCAGGACTTCTTGATAGTATAAAACATTACATTATTTTCCCTGTGTGTAAACCATAATAACATTGATGTAAAGGCTATTTATATAAATGCACAAATGACAAATATGGTGTGTACAGGTAAGGCATAGTTGTAAGTGCATGTTGGCAAATCCTAATTTGGAAATAAAAAGCGTTTTCACATGTGACACCTGCAAATGGCAGATTTAAAAAAAAAACAGGTTGAGTTTGACTTCAATTCAAGACATAGAATGTTGGATATAAAAGGTCTACTTATATCTCTAACTGTCAGGCAGGTTTGGCTGAATTACAGTTTTTCTCAGTGGCTTTGGTGCATTTCTCACAACACTATTTACATTTGCACAACAGTTCATGCATTTCTCAAAACAATTAGTCATTTGTGCACATCATAGTAGCAGTTTCTCATTCCTTCCAACAAATTGCACATGCTTTTGGACATGCATCAATTGTTCATACAACTCTCTGCTGTTTTAGAATATTATCATTTGCTTATGTCATGTCAGTCAAAATGAACTAAACTTGTGAATGCTGAATAGTCATTCCATAAAAACTAATAGTCCTCATTTCATTACTTGAGTCATTACATACAAAATGTTGTACTAGTTGTCAAAATATGTCAAGCTCATTTTATAAATAATTTTAAACATTTTTTTTCCTGAAAATGTCTTCTAAATTGAACAATTCCATGAATGATTTACAGTCCTGTGTATATTGTAGGTTCAGTTCCAATATGTACTGCATTATTGTCTACAGTTGTGCACAGCTCTACCCAAAGGGAGTTTATGTTTGTTGTAAATAAGGGTGTGTTTATTCTTTTGCACAATGCTGTGAATAAATTAGAATTGCAAAGAGCAAATGCAGTAAAAATGTGAAACACACATATTCAGTGTCTTGTGCTCAGATACCTCACTAAATGCAGTGATGTCTAACTTTACTGTAGTTTTCAAATGGCTGTGCTAATAGTATATAGTGCTGTCTTGAGCATTTTCAGGACGCGTCACCTAAAATCTGACTTTTTTACATTGGAAAAAATTACCAGAGTAAAGTGTCATAATGACAACATGACAAAGCCATTTGACTATCTTGATCATAAACATTGGTGTCAGGACTTTTCATCTTGATGACACTGACACTTTCATTGACATGTATACTTGCTTTTGAGGAATGAGCTATCCATTTTGAGCAAGCGACACGCTTTTGCAGGTTATCCACTAGGTTTTGCAGTTTGTACTAATTGTTTTGAGAAATGCATTAACTGTTGTGCAAATGTAAATAGTGATGTGAGAAATGCACCAAAGCCACTGAGAAAAACTGTAACGGAATCAAGTCAAAAGAATGATTAGTTCAATATTGTGCAGTATGATAAAGAGCAAAGGTACTATAATCACCATGAGATTTGCGATATAAGCACTATTTAGATGAAGTCGTTCTTGTGTAGAAGCCTGAGCTGTACATTTTCAACAGTGACTATATGTGGGTTGTGTAGCGATGGAGATGAACCTGAATTTTCTAAACTCACTTCCAATGATTTTTAAGGTCAAGAACACCAAAAACAATAATCATCAATTCATATTCTTCCTCTGGCCGAGTTCACATACAGCTATGTTTCTACACATGTACAAAGATGCCATGACGGTTATTCTAAAAAGTTCTGTCTGGAACATTGAAAAAGAATCAGATCATATTTAAAGATAGCTTAACAACAACAACGTCCACTAAAATGTGCCCCAAAAACATCAGAAAATGCATTAAAAGGTAAACAAAAGAGACAGTATAGTGATGACTCTAGTCAGTGAAGCCTCTTAAAGGGAGAGGTCCTATGATAAAATGCCTTTTGCATAGTTCATGCTAGCCAGTTGAAGGCAGCGGTGCCCGTTCTGGCTGGATGAACAGCAGTGGTACTGGTGTTTGAGGCCACGATTCTTAGCAGCTTAGTTCAGCTGCTCCAGGTAGGCAGAGAGCAGCGGCTGAGGAGGGAGAAACTCTTCCTGTTTATTAACCACTTCAGTCTGTCGAGCACCATTACAGTCAGAGCCTGCACAAAAAAATAAACACTTCAATTACACACCAGACTTTTCAACTTTTCATTATATAAAAATTGACTTTGAAAAGTTAGTGGAGCATTTTTATACAGAGACGTCACAAATTAAATCAAACTTACCAAAATATAACAATATACGGAACACCCAAGTTAGGTAATCAAATGGTTTTAATTAAATGACGTTCAATCAATGCCAAATCTTTTGTTTTGTAATGCCTTAATAAAAATAAACTGGTATTATGGGTAAATTATCACTGTCCAAAGAGTGTGCAAAGCAGAAACATTTAATAAATCAAATTCATTATTTTAACTTATGAATGTGTTCATGATAATTAGTATAACTAATAAAAACTCACCGGCCACTTTATTAGGTACACCTGTCCAACTGCTTGTTAACTTAAATTTCTAATCAGCCAATCACATGACAGCAACTTAATGCATTTAGGCATGTAGACATGATCAAGACGACCTGCTGCAGTTCAAACCGAGCATCAGAATGGGGAAGAAAGGTGATTTAAGTGACTTTGAACGTGGCATGCTTGTTGGTGCCAGACGGGTATAGAGTATTTCAGAAATTGCAGATCTACTGGAATTTTCACGCACAACCATCTCTAGGGTTTACAGAGAATGGTCTGAAAAATAGAAAATATACAGTGAGTGGCAGTTCTGTGGGCACAAATGCCTTGTTGATGCCAGAGGTCAGAGGAGAATGGCCAGACTGGTTACAGCTGATAGAAAGGCAAGAGTAACTCGTTACTGCAGAGGTCTGCAGAAGAGCATCTCTGAACACACAACACGCCCAACCGAATGGGCTACAGCAGCAGAAGACCACACCGGGTGCCACTCCTGTCAGCTAAGAACAGGAAACAGGTTACAATTCGCATAGGCTCACCAAAATTGGGCAATAGAAGATTGGAAAACGTTGCCTGGTCTGATGAGTCTTGATTTCTGCTGCCACATTCGGATGGTAGGGTCAGAATTTGGCATCAACAACATGAAAGCATGGGTCCATCCAGCCTTGTATCAACGGTTCAGGCTAAAGATGGTAGTGTAATGGTGTGGGGGATATTTTAGTATTTTAACTATTAGTACCAATTGAGCATCATGTCAACGTCACAGCCTACCTGAGTATTGTTACTGACCATGTCCATCCCTTTATGACCACAGTGTACCCATCTTCTGGTGGCTACTTCCAGCAGGATAATACACCATGTCATAAAGTGCGAATCATCTCAGACTGGTTTCTTGAACATGACAATGAGTTCACTGTACTCAAATGGCCTTCACAGTCACCTGATATCAATCCAATGGAGCACTTTTGGGATGTGGTGGAACGGGAGATTCGAATCATGGATGTGCAGCCAACAAATCTGCAGCAACTGCATGATGCTATCATGTCAATATGGACCAAAATCTCTGAGGAATAATTCTAGTACCTTTTTGAATTTAAGGTACTGACAAAAGGGGGTCAAACCCGGTACTAGTAAGGTGTACCTAATAAAGTGGCCAGTGAGTGTATGTAATGTGCATATCTCATGTATATATCAATATGCATTCAATGACATTTTTAAACCAACAGTTGAGTTTGTTCAAATTTTCCTCATACATTTGTTGTGTTGAGACAACCACACGTTTTGAGTATATACATAGTCATGTGAAGGGGTTATGAGCTCATAATCAAATAGTGATAGGAACTGTAAAAAAAAAAGATCAGGTCTTTGGGAGATCTTACAATTGGCAAAATAAAATCTCAGATAAACAATAACATGACATTTATTGCAGCCTTGTTATTTAATTAACAAAAATGAAAAGCTAAATGAGGCGACGCAGTGGCGCAGTAGGTAGTTCTGTCGCCTCACAGCAAGAAGGTCACTGGTTCAAGCCTCGGCTGGGTCAGTTGGCGTTTCTGTGTGGAGTTTGCATGTTCTCCCTGCGCTCGCGTGGGTTTCCTCCGGGTACTCCGGTTTCCCCCACAGTCCAAAGACATGTGGTATAGGTGAATTGGGTAGGCTAAATTATCCGAAGTGTATGAGTGTGAATGAGTGTGTGTGGATGTTTCCCAGAGATGGGTTGCGGCTAAAAGGGCATCCGCTGCGTAAAAATGTGCTGGATAAGTTGGCGTTGTGCTGGATAAGTTCATTCCGCTGTGGCGACCCCAGATTAATAAAGGGATTAAGCCGAAAAGAAAAGAATGAATGAATGAAAAGCTAAATGAAAAAGCCATGCGTGACAAACTTAAGACACCCTTACTTTTTACATAGGAATAGAGAGGGTGAGTAACAGCTAATCAAATGCCTAGGGTTAACTGATCTTCAGCAAGTGGAAGCACTTCTATTAAAGCAGATGTTTTGGCATTCTGGAGCCTTCTGATATGTGGTAACACAATGCCAAAAAAGAAATACTTTAGCAATGGTCTCAGAGAAGCAGTTGTTGTGGTCATCCATCTTTGAGGGACACTACGGCCATATACAAACAATTTTAAATCCATCATTGTCAAGTTCAAGTAGAGGACATTCAAAAGAGACATCACTATTATCAGGAGTGAACAAGGCGGAACATTTACCTCAAGATCTACAGGAATCATAAGAGTGTCATAGGTTTGTCAACTTTGGCTTTTACATTTTGGCTTGATTTTTGTGACGTATCATGTTATGTTGTTCACCTTGAGTTTTATTTGAGAGTTTTATTTAGGAAAACCATGGAACTCATTTGGGTGACCATACTTTTTCTGATGACTTTATTTAGTCCTTAGGAAATTACCATTCGCGTAAGACTCATTGAAAAATAACCAGAAATGATCAACATCTGAAGATCACTCACTTGCAGAGGTCAGATCCATGTACTGGCAGATAGCATGAAGCAACAGCCGCTCATAACTAAAGAAACAGACACATCTGAATCAAAACATAGTATTCACCAAAATGAATATGAATATCTCAAACAACGTCTTGAAATATTAATAAATGTACAGTGCTCATCATATATAAGTACACCCCTCACAAATCTCTTTTAAATTCATATTTTTAATAGGAAGCTATACAATATTATATTTGTGCATATACATTAGATTAGTCAGTACTGAAGCCAAATCTGGAGCTTATCTGACAAAATAACTTACGATAACGGTCTAAAAACTAGTGCACCCACATTTATATGTTAGGGAAAAATATTAAATACAAATTAAAAAAAAAGGGCAAAATCAAGAAGCAAAAAAATTGATAAATTTAGTTTAAATTTTGTAGGTTGTAATTTATTATTGCAATATTTTGCTTGAATTTAATTGTATTATCGTTAAATTTCTAAATATGTTTGGTGACTGAAATATTATTTTAATAAATATATCTGTTCAATAAATCTGTTTTGTTAAGTGCACCAAAATGCATTGCCTATATTCACTGAGAATGTGGTTTACTCAGTTATGCTGAGCACTGTATTAGTTAGTGGAGGTCTGAATTAATCGGTGGATGTGAGAGATGCATTAATTGATAGTTTGTGCACCTGCTGCTGAGTCTGGTTGTGTAAATTGAGTGAGGATGTGCCATGAAGAATCCGAGCAGATTGGACTCTAGACCCTCCAACACTCCCTTAAACAGAGCAAATGGATGATATAAAGAATGATATACAGAAATGACGGGGGAAATGCTTGTTCAAAGGCGAAAACTAAAGATCAAGAAATTGACAGAAAGACTCACAATGGGAATCTGTCTGCGTTTGAGTGTCACACGCAGCCTCCGATCGATCCTCTGGAAACATTCCTGAGCGCTGAAGGCAGGATTAACTGGAAAAAGATCACCACAAGTATGTCAACAAATAATATAATCAGCACTGAAACAATAAAGACGCTGTAAATTTTTGTATGGCCTATGGTTGAGGAATTAAAGGTTACTTTTCCTGCATAGAGAACTACGAAGTGGCCACCTTCATCAAAAATTTGTATCACCTTTGTCTTTTCACAAAAATCAGGCAGGCAGTCATGGCCAGAATTGTCACTATTCATATGTAGATGTTTGTTTGAATACATTTTACATTGATAATGATGGGCTGCAATGTCAAGCTATGACAAATTAAATGCAAAGATTATTCACTTGAGAGACGGCCCAGTGCAATCTCACATTTTGTCAGTGACTACGTTTACATGGTCATCAGTAATCGAATTATTTGCCATAATCTGAATAAGACAATAATAAAATCAAGGTGTTTACATGAGTTGGTTTTTGAATGTTACTTCCATGATCCTGTTTTACATGTTATAGCACATAGTTAGATTAACGTCATCGCGTCACCACGCTTTCCACATTTCCTCTGGAGTTTCCTGTAATTTCAGGTGTTTAGTTTTTAATTTGTCGACTTTAACTTGCAATTTGGCACTTTCACTTTCATTCAGGAACATTTTATGCATGCTCTCTGTGACAAACGAGATATTGGATGTGAGTATGAACTGCTGGAGATATGACAATTGTGTTGTTTTAATGGAATTTGATACCGCACACCGTAAGGGGAAAAAAGCTTCGCATTTCACGATGCAGGTGTCCGTGGTTCTTCACTGACTCGGTAGGTGCAGAGAATAGTGTCAAACAGCTGTGTGTGTATAGACTATCCTTTTGCCAAATGCAGTGAAAATCCTACATGATGGTAATAGTTTGATTGCAGTGTTTACACGTCTGTACTGCATTTTAACAATGCAACCTTAATCGGCACACTCCACATGTCTTAATGTGTTTAGTTCGATTATGACCTTAGTCAGATTAAATTAATCAAAAATCACTGTTTACATGGTAGACTCTTATTCAGAGTATTGTCTTAATCGCATTAAAATGAGATTATTGGTGTCCATGTAAATAATAAGACTAAGGTGTTTACATGAGTTGCTTTTTGAATGTTCCTTTCATGATTGCGTTTTACATGTTACAGCACATAATTTGATTAATATCATTGCGTCACCGCGCTATCCGCACTAAAATCCGCATCTCCTCCGGAGTTTCATGTAATTTCGGGTGATTCATTTTTAATATGTCGACTTTAACTGCAGTTTGGCACTTTCACTTTCATTCATGAAGATTTCATGCACGCCCACCATGACAAACGAGATATTGGATGCAACTATGAACTGCTGGAAGAGTTGTTTTAATGGAAGTTTATACCTTTTAAATCACCTTTTAAAGTTTTGAAGTTCAATTTCATTACAATGCAATAATGTTTTAGTGTTTAAAAGTCAATATCTTGAGGCTCTAAAGCAGTGGTCACCAACCTTTTATAAGATCCTGAACCTTGGCCTTGCTGAAGGCAAGATCTACTCATCAAAAAACTGACAGAAAAATAAAAGCTAGCATTTCCAACTTGAGACCTTTTTTAATTTGTTCAACTAAGAAAATCACTCCACTCCAAAATCACTGTGAAAATGCTCCTGGATGACACTGATTGACAATGCACTGTGACATTAGCATCTTTCAGATCATATGAAGTGATCTGTGAAAAAAAAAATGGTAAAACTGCTTTTAATTACACTTTTAATAGGTAATAGGTAATATATTAGCATTTCATAAATTAGCACTAATAAAATTCTACAAATAACAATAATAATTACAAAAACAATAAACATACTAACAGTGGTGTAAAGAAACAAATTACAAATACTCAAATTACTGTAATTGAGTAGTTTTCTCAGGAATTATAATTTACTAAGTAGTTTTTAAAAATGTGTACTTTTACTTTCCTTGAGTACATTTTTACTGAAGTATCGGTACTTTTACTCCACTATTTTCCTTCAACCTGCAGTCACTGCTTTATTTTTTCTTGTCCGGTGATTTCTGTCCAATCAAATTGCACATAGAGGTAAAGAGGTAAATCGCATCCTAATGAACTACCTCAAGACATGGGAGCTTTATAAATGCAGCAAACTGTTTGGAAGCATTAAAAGTGTCCAAGAAGATGTCCAAAATCTTTACACGCACTGACCCAGAGACTGTTTAGAAGCATGTCACTGATGAGAAGATGACGGATGTTTACTGTAGGATGACCGAAATGGCCTTAAACATCCAGCAGGCAAAAAACATCAACATGATGTCAGATTGCCGTTGTACCCCAGCGTCGTGGGGACGTTGCATTTAATTTGGAAAAGAAAATCAGGTTGACGTCAATGTCCAACGTCCAACCCAAAAGCAACCAAATATCAACGTCTAATGACATTACAGCTTGATGTTCTGTGGACGTTACCACTATGACGTCTAACAGATGTTGGATTTTGGTTGCCATACCTGACAAATAAATGTCAGTATTTGACGTCAATATGATGTTGTTTTGAGATGGCTCGATGTTAGATTTTGGTCACTTTCTAACAACCTAAAATCAACCAAATATCAACATCATTTCACGTCGTTATTGTACATCAAAATAACGTTGTCCTAAGACGCTGGCTAGATGTTGAATTTTGGTCACCTGACATCACAACCTAAATCTAACCTAATATTAACGTCTCATAACATGTGTGCCTGCTGGGCAATAACTAGATGCACTACAGAATGTTACGTTTACACACACATGCACGTGTATTGCATGTAAACACATCAGCTTTTTACAGCGCAATACTCACTACTCTTGAGTACTTTTAAAAGGGCTACTTTTTACTCATACTTTGAGTAATATTTAAAACAGATACTTTTACTCGCACTACATTTTTAGGCAAGTAATGGTACTTTTACTTGAGTATGATTTTTCAGTACTCTTTCCACCACTGCATACTAAAACATTTTACTCTAATTCAGCAATTGTAACTGAGGGTTTGTACCATATTTTGCAGCACCAATTAGGGGTTTATTGTTTTCTATTGGCAGTCAGAGCTCTGCATGCTGCTTATGTGCTCTGGGAACACATTTTTTACAAAAACTTATCTGTTACTTTGCAGTCTTGTACCTCACAGGAATGCCATTTAAAGGGAGAGCCATATATCAATATACAAAAACAGCAGTTCGATAAAGAAAAATAAAAAAAGATGCATTAATCTTATTCTTGATTCTTCTGTCATTTTTGGGATCTACCGGAAGATTGACATAGATCTAACAGTCGATCTCAATCAACAGGTTGGCTACCACTGCTCTAAAGTTCAAACAAAACAAACAAACAGTTTAGATGGTAAGGGAGAGCATGTGAAGAACAAATGACTCTCAGTGAATGTATCAAGCCTATCAGAGCTTAGGTTTTGTGTGTGGAATGAATTTGTGTTCTTAAATGTTGTCTGACCCTCTCTTTGGTCTTTATGGCTTTTGTTAGAGTGGGTCCTCTGAGCCTCCTCCTCTAGGAGAGCCAAAAGTCGCTCTTGCTCCTCTCCAGAACGATTCATAAAATCACTCCAGTACTGAGAGACACGAGAAAGAGAGTGATAAAAGTGAAGAAATCAAACATCCCCTAACATATAGCAGTAACAGACAGCTGCTTTACCTCCATGTAGTTTCCATTGGTGCAGGCTTCAGTGAAGATGCTGGGTGAGGCGGTTTCATGGCCTTCCCCATCCTCTTTAGAGCACTCATCTCGTTCCAAAAGATTGTCCAGGAAACGAGCTATGGACGAGTAGAGTTGTTAAAATTATGTTTCTGAAATGTTCCAAAATTACATCTAAAACATTTCTCAAATAATAAATATTCATTCTTCTGTACAGACAAACTATTGTTTTCTTAATTTTATCACATTTGGCCAATGCTTTTGCATTCAAAGTTCATGTATTTGCCTAGGAATTAAATTCACAATCTTGGAACTGCTAGTGCCAAGAACTATAAAGGCTGAGTAAATGATGCCAGTATTTTTTCTCTAAACTGAGTACCAAGTTAGAGTCATAAATCTCTTCATGTAGATTTTTAAGGCCCTGGTACACCAAGTAAAAATGAAGAAAGAACTGTTGTGACATCCTTTCAATATAAACAGGCCAAATAAATTTTGGAGACTGAAACAGCAAGCCAAAGCACTTGTGAAATGTTTGCTCCAGCTGGTAAACACCTTACGACTACTACTGGTATGTGACAATTATATAACAGGTATATGTGCGCCAAAACTCGCCTTTACTGACGTGTAAGCCTTCTCGTGTTCTTTGCCTCTTGTCAGTACAGGTCAGACGTCCATGATCAAAAACATTAACACTGGAGAGTTACTTTACAGTGAGTTGCTTTCAAAGCAATCTGCTGATTTAAATGGACAGTTCACTAAACATGAAAATGGTCATCATTTGCTTACCACTCCACTTGTTTCAAACCTGTTTGAATTTATTTCTTCTGTTCAACAAAAAATAAGATATTTTGAGGAGTGCTGAAAACCGATAACTTCGAACTTCCATAGTATTTGTATTTCCAAATTTGGATGTTATTCTTTCGGGTGAGTAAACTTTCATTTTTAAGTGCTTGTGCAAAACACAAATAGCACAAAAAATGATTCACTGTTATCAGATGATGCAGGGTTACGGTTTAGTTATTTAGAGGAAAGATCGCAGTAGCACAAATACTTAATTAACACGTAATGCAAACTTCTTTTTAAAACATTAACAAAGATAAAAAAAAAATAACCTTTCTGTAAACATTTTGAGGCCTTTGTTGTGATTTTTTCACTTTATTGAAATACTCAAAAGCTCTGAAACTCTGCTAAAATTTCTCCTAATGTCTAGGCCTCTCATAATTAGACATGGGATGATAACCGTTTTCAAGGTATACCACGGTTTGAAAAGTCAAGGTTTTAAAACCATTTTTTATGTTTTTTAGGGCAACAGTATCTTTAGCAGAAAAGATCCTGTTTTAAATTGTACAGAAATCTGTGTTTTTGAAACAAATGCAGGCAGCAAAATGATTGATTTATTTGAATTATTTAGCCTAACATCCCAGCAGGCACACAACATCATAAGACGTTAATATTAAGTTAGATGTAGGTCGTGACGTCAGGTGACCCAAAATTCAATGTCCGCCCAGTGTCTAAGGACAATATTAATTTGACGTTCAATAATGACGTTGATATTTGGTTGATCTTAGGTTGTGTTGGAAAAGGGACAACAATCCAACATCGAGCCAACATCTTAAACCAACGTCATATTGATGTCAAATACTGACATTTATTCGTCAGGTATAGCAACCAAAATCCAATGTCTGATAGGTGTCATAGTGGTAACATCCACACAACGTTGAGCTGTAACATCATTAGACGTTGATATTTGGTTGATTTTAGGCTGGACATTGGGTTCTGATGTCAACTCGATTTTAAATTCCAAACAAACTGGAACATCTCCATGTTGTTGGGGTACAACGTCAATCTAATGTCATGTTTACATCCTGTTCCTGGTGGGATGTTTAATGTTCCAAAATATTTTAAATGTTTCTCAAAATTAAATATATTGTGTTCAAAGGGGGAAAAGTTTTTGTTTTTTACCCAGACATTTAAAAAGAATATATTGTAGAGCAGTAAACACAATACTGTTATATTTTTATCCAAGGTTATCATACCATCAGAAACTTAAACCGGCCCATGCCTAGTCACGATAAGGAATTTGTGTTGTGCGATATATTGTCACAGAAATTGTTGCGATAAGTGATATCATTGTCATTTTTAAATCATTTTATGCCACTGATTACATAATAATTATATAACAGCATAATAATGCAAATAGCCATAAACACTTTGAAATACGTATCATTCTTAAGGTTATTTATATTCTATAATTTGATAGTAAAAAGTTAAATGTCCTATTCATTCATTAATTTTCTTTTCGGCTAAGACCCTATATTAATCTGGGGTCACCACAGCGGAATGAACCGCCAACTTATCCAGCATACGTTCTATGTAGCGGATGCCCTTTCAGCTGCAACCCATCACTGGGAAACATCCATACACACACAGAGAGACAGAGAGAGAGAAGGTACTTCTCCTACTTTTTTTTTTTTTTTTTTTACTTCTACTACTATCTATTGTGTGTACAGTTTTTTTTTTTTTTTTTTTTTATTATTATATATACATATATGTTACGTTTTCATGTAAACTTTATAACTGCTTTGGCAATACAATTGTAACATTTGTCATGCCAATAAAGCAACTATTGAATTGAATTGAATTGAGAGAGAGAGAGAGAGAGAGAGAGAGAGAGAGAGAGAGAGAGAGAGAGAGAGAGAGAGAGAGATGACGGCCAGACAATCAGCTAAGGTGCTGAATATTAATTTCTATATCATTTACCATAAGAACAGCTTGAAACTCTTATTATTATTACATCATTTATATGAAACAGTGGGTGAAAAAGACGCTAAAGACATATAACGTTACACACATAATGAAGTTCCCAAAAATCAAGAACAAGACTCACTGTTTTCCTGTCGTCTTTGACTTTTCTTGCCCTTGGCTCTGGGAATTAGGTCAGAGTTCCTGATAGCCTGATTAATATAGAACTGCTTTTTTTTGGCTGGAGAAACACGTTTAGCAGGAGAGCTGGGTAGAGATGAGCATCGTGGCTCATTTAGGCTGCAGAAAAATAAGACATGTTACAAAAATCTCTTTAAAAATAATTTCATAAAATTACTTACTCAAACAATTTATTCATTAATCACTAATCCGATTAGGCAAGTAAAAAAATGATGTGATTAATTATATATTGGTCTCAAATGCAAACATAAACCTGGTTCGTGTGGACTTATTATTTGTGTCAGTGGACTTAAATGTCTTGCACAGTGTTGTAGTGAAACTACAGATCCTTCTGTAAAGACCCACTGGAGTGCTTTTATTTATAGCTCTAGCTACAGGCCAGATGCTTCATGGAAATAGGTCACAGCTTATCGCTGCAAAAACATATGTACATTCTAGCTATCTTACAGGTTTATTCTATTATCTATCTATTTTAATTGCATTTGTTGGGAAGTACCTACCCTTGCTCACCGAAAGAGAAACCAGTAGCCAAAATCGGACATTATAGGAAATATTAACAATGAGCCTAAGAAATGAAATGTGATATATTTATATTTATATATATATATATATATATATATATATATATATATATATATATATATATATATATATATATATAGAGAGAGAGAGAGAGAGAGAGAGAGAGAGAGAGAGAGAGAGAGAGAGAGAGAGAGAGAGAAATGACGGCCAGACAATCAGCTAAGGTGCTGAATATTAATTTCTATATCACTTACAATAAGAACACCTTGAAACTCTTACTATTATTACATCATTTATATAAAACAGTGGGTGAAAAAGACGCTATAGACATATGTAACGTTATAAGGCGAGCATAAGTTAAGCTTATGAGCTTCGCCGGCTAACAAAAACAACTGACGTGTATGTTGTGAACCAAATAAAATAATTAGCTATAGGCTACAAGCTACATGCTAAAAAAATGCACTTACATTATATCCTGTTCCTCATTGTTATTGCTATTCAACACAACCATCGCACAGTCTTCTCTTAAAGAAGCACCACAGACACAAACAAAACAATTAGAAAATGGCCAGAACGGAACAGCTAGCCGAGATGGCTAAAAGCTAGTGACAGAGAGTGTGGGTGGAGTCTGTGGGACCATGCAACCATGACAACCAATTCAGCCAATAAATATCCTTCAAACGCTTCAACTCTACCAGAGCCCATAGATATTTACATTAGATGTCGCCTGCCCTGTTGTTGTCTATTGGATGGAATACGTCAATGGAGCCGCCATTTTAGTACAGGGTAGCGCTCCTTTGAAATGAATGCGGGACCAAGCTGCAGTGGAGGACTGTGCCCACATATACACATATATCTATGATCGGGAGTTTTCCCCGGTGGTCAGTATGCAAATATATTTTTTATTACGAAAATTATAATTTTACATCACTTTTCTATATTGATGGATGTGCCCGCACGGCCACGGGCATTGCTGACAAAGAGTGTGTGTTTGTGTGCATGTAAATGTATTATCCTCCCTCCTGTTATATTTGATCTAATCCATGTCCTGAAACACACCCCCTCTCCTGCTTTCACTTCTTATTCTGACGGAGGGAGCGATTCGTTTGTAAACGAATCTCCGTTATGAACGACTTGTTCACTTAGCCGACAATAATACAAGTTTCTCGCACCGCAGCATCTCGTCATATTTCTTTTGCATTGTTTGCTTATTTTATTCAACAAAACTAGCATAAGCCCAGTATTTAGTGCGAGTTGGTACTACTTTGCCTGAAGGTGAATGCAGTAAATGTTTGTATCATCAATAACGTGAGCACAAAATTTTATAACATAAAAACGTTAAAAACGAAATATGAAACGTTCTGCCTTTGTGCTTTGTTTACTTTGTTTGCACGTTACTACACCCGTACACAGCGCTAAAGTCCAGCATCTTCACGTTGGCACACGGTCTTGACTAGTGCGGTTGAATAACATTTGTTCTGAGAACACTGTACAAATGTGGCGACGCTATTGACGCACGCTCAGGGTCCGTATGCAATATCTAGTGTATATATCTATGTACCAGAGCCTTTGATCTTTTTTATATTTTTTTTATTGACACTGGACTTGACATATTATATTATATTATATTATATTATATTATATTATATTATATTATATTATATTATATTATATTATATTATATTATTATAATAATATGGCCTCATGGGAAAAGCGAATCTGATACTTACTTTCAAGTAAAAAAAAAAACATTTTTATGCTTATTAATATTTTTATACAAATAACAGATTTATAAAATATTTTTGATTGGTCTTTTAGCAAAGACAAAGATCCATTTTGTGTCAACAGTTGTAAAACCTCAGCAGTAAATGGTCAAAATGACAGTGGGGAGAAATGTACGGAGCAATTACAAAAAGAGAGATTTGTCATTGCATTTAAAAATATATAATACTTTTCATAGCATTTTTACATATGCACATATGATGCACTCTATACATATGTACACATAATACACTCTATACATATACACTCCATACACATGATATACTCTATGCATATAAACACCATACATATCCACACGATACACTCCATACATTTGCACACATGATACACACTATACATATACACTCCATACATATGCACACATGATACAATCTATACACACACAAGATACACTCTATACATGATACAGTCTATACATATGCACGATACACTCATGTCGGGTCTGGGATAGAACCCGGGTCTCTGGCGTGAAAGGTGAGTCACGTAACCTCTGATCTACTGAGCTGTACATGATACGCTCTACACAAATACATACATGTGATACACACTATACTCCATACATGATACAGTCTATACATATGCACTTTATACATATGCACACTGATATACATATACTCCATACATATGCACACATGATACACTCTGTACATATACACACATGATGTGACGGGTGGATGATTAGAATGAAGAAGCGGATTCGGGTGACATTTGAGCTGATCTGCGCATCTCTAATATGCACACATGATACACTCTATACATAAACACACATGATACACTCTATACATAAACACACATGATACAGTCTATACATATGCACACTGATATACTCCATACATATGCACTTTATACATATACACTCATGATATACATATACTCCATACATATGCACACATGATACACTCCATACATATACACACATGACACACATATACTCCATACATATGCACACATGATACACACACTGATATACATATACTCCATACATATGCACACATGATACACTATACATATGCACACTAATTTACATATACACACATGATACAGTCTATACATATACACACATGATACAGTCCATACATATGCACACTGATATACATATACTCCATACATATACACACTGATATACATATACTCCATACGATACACATTAACATACATATACACACATGATACAGTCCATACATATGCACACTGATAGACATATACTCCATACATATACACACATGGTACGCTCTATACATATGCACTTCATACATATACACAATACACTTACGTCGATCTGGGATAGAACCCGGGTCTCTGGCGTGAAAGGTGAGTCACGTAACCTCTGAGCTACTGAGCTGTACATGATACGCTCTATACATATGCACACTGATATACATATACACACATGATACAGTCTATATACACACATGGTACACTCTATACATATGCACTCCATACATATACACGATACACTCACGTCGGGTCTGGGATAGAACCCGGGTCTCTGGCGTGAAAGGTGAGTCACGTAACCTCTGAGCTACTGAGCTGTACATGATACGCTCTGTACATATGCACATGATACACTCTATACATATACACACATGATACACTCTATACATATGCACACTAATATACATATACTCCTTACATGTACATATACACACATGATACAGTCTATACATATGCACACATGATACACTCCATACATATACACACATGATACACTCTATACATATGCACACTGATATACATATACTCCATACATATGCACACATGATACACTCTATACATATGCACACTAATATACATATACTCCATACATATACACACATGATACAGTCTATACATATGCACACATGATACACTCTATACATATGCACACTAATATACATATACTCCATACATATACACACTATACATATACACAAATGATACAGTCTATACATATGCACACATGATACACTCCATACATATACACACATGATACAGTCTATAGATATGCACACTGATATACATATACTCCATACATATGCACACATGCACACTAATATACATATACACACATGAGACAGTCTATACATATGCACACTGATATACATATACACACATGAGACAGTCTATACATATGCACACTGATATACATATACTCCATACATATGCACACATGATACACTCTGTACATATACACACATGATACACTCTATACATATGCACACTGATATAGATATACTCCATACATATGCACACATGATACACTCTATACATATGCACACTAATATACATATACTCCATACATATACACTCTATACATATGCACACTAATATACATATACTCCATACATATACACACTATACATATACACACATGATACAGTCTATACATATGCACACATGATACACTCCATACATATACACACATGATACAGTCTATACATATGCACACTGATATACATATACTCCATACATATGCACACATGATACACACTAATATACATATACTCCATACATATACACACATGATACAGTCTATACATGTGCACACTAATATACATATACTCCATACATATACACACATGATACAGTCTATACATATACACTCTATACATATGCACAGATGATAAACTCTATACATATGCACACATGATACACTCCATACATATACACACATGATACAGTCTATACATATGCACACATGATACACTCCATACATATACACACATGATACAGTCTATACATATGCACACTGATATACATATACTCCATACATATGCACACATGATACACTCTATACATATGCACACTAATATACATATACTCCATGCATATACACACATGATACACTCTATACATATGCACACTGATATACATATACTCCATACATATGCACACATGGTACACTCTATACATATGCACTCCATACATATACACGATACACGATACACTCACGTCGGGTCTGGGATAGAACCCGGGTCTCTGGCGTGAAAGGTGAGTCACGTAACCTCTGAGCTGTACATATGCACACTGATATACATATACTCCATACATATGCACACATGATACACTCTGTACATATACACACTGATATACATATACTCCATACATATGCACACATGATACACTCTATACATATGCACACTAATATACATATACTCCATACATATACACACATGATACAGTCTATACATATGCACACATGATACACTCCAAACATATACACACATGATACAGTCTATACATATGCACACTGATATACATATACTCCATACATATACACACATGATACAGTCTATACATATGCACACATGATACACTCCATACATATACACACTGATATACATATACACACTGATATACATATACTCCATACATGGTACACTCTATACATATGCACTATACACTCACGTCGGGTCTGGGATAGAACCCGGGTCTCTGGCGTGAAAGGTGAGTCACGTAACCTCTGAGCTACTGAGCTGTACATATGCACACTGATATACATATACTCCATACATATGCACACATGATACACTCTGTACATATACACACTGATATACATATACTCCATACATATGCACACATGATACACTCTATACATATGCACACATGATACAGTCTATACATATACACACATGGTACACTCTATACATATGCACTCCATACATATACACGATACACTCACGTCGGGTCTGGGATAGAACCCGGGTCTCTGGCGTGAAAGGTGAGTCACGTAACCTCTGAGCTACTGAGCTGTACATGATACGCTCTGTACATATGCACATGATACACTCTATACATATACACACATGATACACTCTATACATATGCACACTAATATACATATACTCCTTACATGTACATATACACACATGATACAGTCTATACATATGCACACATGATACACTCCATACATATACACAAATGATACACTCTATACATATGCACACTGATATACATATACTCCATACATATGCACACATGATACACTCTATACATATGCACACTAATATACATATACTCCATACATATACACACATGATACAGTCTATACATATGCACACATGATACACTCTATACATATGCACACTAATATACATATACTCCATACATATACACACTATACATATACACAAATGATACAGTCTATACATATGCACACATGATACACTCCATACATATACACACATGATACAGTCTATAGATATGCACACTGATATACATATACTCCATACATATGCACACATGCACACTAATATACATATACACACATGAGACAGTCTATACATATGCACACTGATATACATATACACACATGAGACAGTCTATACATATGCACACTGATATACATATACTCCATACATATGCACACATGATACACTCTGTACATATACACACATGATACACTCTATACATATGCACACTGATATAGATATACTCCATACATATGCACACATGATACACTCTATACATATGCACACTAATATACATATACTCCATACATATACACTCTATACATATGCACACTAATATACATATACTCCATACATATACACACTATACATATACACACATGATACAGTCTATACATATGCACACATGATACACTCCATACATATACACACATGATACAGTCTATACATATGCACACTGATATACATATACTCCATACATATGCACACATGATACACTCTATACATATGCACACTAATATACATATACTCCATGCATATACACACATGATACACTCTATACATATGCACACTGATATACATATACTCCATACATATACACACATGATACAGTCTATACATGTGCACACTAATATACATATACTCCATACATATGCACACATGCACACTAATATACATATACACACATGAGACAGTCTATACATATGCACACTGATATACATATACACACATGAGACAGTCTATACATATGCACACATGATACACACTAATATACATATACTCCATACATATACACACATGATACAGTCTATACATATACACTCTATACATATGCACAGATGATAAACTCTATACATATGCACACATGATACACTCCATACATATACACACATGATACAGTCTATACATATGCACACATGATACACTCTATACATATACACACATGATACAGTCTATACATATGCACACTGATATACATATACTCCATACATATGCACACATGATACACTCTATACATATGCACACTAATATACATATACTCCATACATATGCACACATGGTACACTCTATACATATGCACACTGATATACATATACTCCATACATATGCACACATGGTACACTCTATACATATGCACACTGATATACATATACTCCATACATATACACGATACACGATACACTCACGTCGGGTCTTGGATAGAACCCGGGTCTCTGGCGTGAAAGGTGAGTCACGTAACCTCTGAGCTACTGAGCTGTACATATGCACACTGATATACATATACTCCATACATATGCACACATGATACACTCTGTACATATACACACGATACACTCTATACATATGCACACTGATATACATATACTCCATACATATGCACACATGATACACTCTATACATATGCACACTAATATACATATACTCCATACATATACACACATGATACAGTCTATACATATGCACACATGATACACTCCATACATATACACACATGATACAGTCTATACATATGCACACTGATATACATATACTCCATACATATACACACATGATACAGTCTATACATATGCACACATGATACACTCCATACATATACACACTGATATACATATACTCCATACATGGTACACTCTATACATATGCACGATACACTCACGTCGGGTCTGGGATAGAACCCGGGTCTCTGGCGTGAAAGGTGAGTCACGTAACCTCTGAGCTACTGAGCTGTACATGATACGCTCTGTACATATGCACATGATACACTCTATACATATACACACATGATACACTCTATACATATGCACACTAATATACATATACACACATGATACAGTCTATACATATGCACACATGATACACTCCATACATATACACACATGATACAGTCTATACATATGCACACTGATATACATATACTCCATACATATGCACACATGATACACTCTGTACATATACACACATGATACACATATACTCCATACATATGCACACATGATACACTCTATACATATGCACACTAATATACATATACTCCATACATATACACACATGATACAGTCTATACATATGCACACTGATATACATATACTCCATACATATGCACACTAATATACATATACACGCATGATACAGTCTATACATATGCACACTGATATACATATACTCCATACATATGCACACTAATATACATATACACGCATGATACACTCTATACATATACACATACTCCATACATGGTACACTCTATACATATGCACTATACACTCACGTCGGGTCTGGGATAGAACCCGGGTCTCTGGCATGAAAGGTGAGTCACGTAACCTCTGATCTACTGAGCTGTACACAAATACATACATGTGATACACACTATACTCCACACATGATACACTCTATACATATATACACACTGATATACATATACTCTATACATATGCACACATGATACACTCTATACATATGCACGATACACTCATGTCGGGTCTGGAATAGAACCCGGGTCTTTAGTGTGAAAGGTGAGTCACTTAACCTCTGAGCTACTGAGCTGTACATGATACGCTCTGTACATATGCACACTGATATACATACACACACATGATACTGTCTATACATATGCACACTGATATACATATACTCCATACATATGCACACATGATACACTCCATACATGATACACTCTATACATATACACACATGATACAGTCTATACATATGCACACTGATATACATATACTCCATACATATGCACACATGATAAACTCCATACATATGCACACTAATATACATATACTCCATACATATACACACTATACATATACACACATGATACAGTCTATACATATTATGCACACATGATACACTCCATACATATACACACATGATACAGTCTATACATTTGCACACTGATATACATATACTCCATTCATATGCACACATGATACACTCTATACATATGAACACTAATATACATATACTCCATACATATACACACATGATACAGTCTATACATATGCACACTAACATACATATACACACCATACATATACACACATGATACAGTCTATACATATGCACACATGATACACTCTATACATATGCACACTAACATACATATACTCCATACATATACACACCATACATATACACACATGATACAGTCTATACATATGCACACATGATACACTTTATACATATACACACATGAAACAGTCTATACATATGCACACTGATATACATATACTCCATACATATGCAAACATGATACACTCTGTACATATACACACATGATACACTCCATACATGATACACTCTATACATATACACACATGATACAGTCTATACATATGCACACTGATATACATATACTCCATACATATGCACACATGATAAACTCCATACATATGCCCACTGATATACATATACTCCATACATATGCACACTGATATACATATACTCCATACATATGCACACATGATACACTCTGTACATATACACACATGATACAGTCTATACATATGCACACTGATATACATATACTCCATACATATGCACACATGATACACTCTATACATATGCACACATGATAAACTCCATACATATGCACACTAATATGCATATACTCCATACATATGCACACATGATACACTATACAAATACACACATGATACAGTCTATACATATGCACACACTGATATACATATACTCCATATATATGCACACTCTATACATACACACACTGATATACATTTACTTTATACACACATGATACACTCTATACATATAGACATATACACACTGATATACAATCTATACATGATACAGTCTATACATATACATATACACACGATACACTCTATACATGATACACACTGATATACCTTTACTTTATACATATGCACACATGATACACTCTATACATACACACTCCATACATATACACAATACACTCATGTCTGGTCTGGGATAGAACCCAGGTCTCTGGCGTGAAAGGTGACTCACGTAACCTCTGAGCTACACTCCATCAATATGCACACATGATACATTCTATACACATACACACATGATACAATCTATACATGATACACTTCATACATATGCACACTGTCCATAAACACACGATACACTCTGTACAAATACACATACGATGCACTCTATACATATGCACACATGATAAAATTTATACATAATACACTCATGTCAAGTCTGGGATACAATCTGAGTCTCTGGCGTGGAAGGTAAGTCACATAACCTCTGAGCTACTGAGCTGTACATGATACAGTCTATACATATACACACCATACATATGCACAATAGACTCAGTCAGGTCTGGGATAGAACCCAGGTCTCTGGCGTCCTTATAATCCTTATAATTATATTATTATTGATAATAATAGATCACAAGAAACAAAGTGACTCTCTCCCCCTGTCTGACGGCACTTATAACGGCCTCAATAATGAGGGTTTCAAACGATTTATGCCTTATTTGAGGACTTTACCACACAGATCCATTATGAAATTACAACAAGGGCCGCTGTTGGCCAAAAGGGTGCCCTATGCGAAATTTTACTGTGGTACCCCCACAGAGGAACAAAAAACACACAAACATATGTATTTAAACACGTATGCAACATAAATATGCATATAAACACTCAAAAATATACTTAAACTTTCAAATATTTACATAACAAAGTAATAGTTTACATTAAAATTCACACTGACATGTCTTCTGCAGAAGCATACCTAAATTCAAACATTTACAAAAGGTCAGAAATAAAACCCTCTCTGTACCTGTAGAGATGGATGGTCCTCAGTGCTGCATCCTGTGTCTACCTGTGCAGCTGTTGGTGCCTCTGGAACAGTGCTGGATCATGCCACCTCATTTTTTTTGTGACAAAGCGACATGTTTTACTATAGCTTTTAGACCTAGGGCGCTGCCATCTTGGAATGCCGCTGTGTGTCTGACGCCACGGGGTTGGTTCTGTTCCCTCAGCTGAACAGATACAGTGGAAGTAAAGGACTGGACACGAAGACTGTAAAGCCTAATTTAACTCAGTGCGTGAAGTTGTGGACGTGGAGCTGCTGCAAATACAAGCATCAGATGTGTGTCATATAAAATATAAATGAAGAGTTCAGATGCAAAAGCCGCTAAACGCCACTTCCGCCAAAAATGAGATAATGACATTGAGTGAATGCTTTAGGCACGTAGTTCACCATCAACAAATATTTTGCTTCAAATCATCTAAGTCGCAGCGTCAGCGCATTCACAAATAACAGTTTGTTGGCAAAAGCCTCTAAACGTCACTTGCCTTTGACAGCAAAAGCCGCTACATCCCGAGAACCAATCAGAAGGCTAATCATATGTTTTCAATGTAGCGGCGCGCTGATACACCGCCTTTTATGAGGAGACAGCTTTATTCCACTTCTGATTTCGAGTTTAAAAGAAGGAGTTTGATGAACTGCATGAGCCTGTCCAACTGTCAGTGAATGGGAAATGAAAACGGCCCTTACCTCAAAACTCGTCTGTGCGTTATAAGAAAAAGAAAACACAATGTACAGTCGGAAGTGTAGCATTCATTCACAATGTTCTTTGCTCAGTGACGCGACTTTGAATGAGTCAAATTTACTATACATTAAACGGCAGCTGCGTTTCATGAAAGACAGAGTTAAGATGCCGTTCTTTTATCCCACGTGGATGCTATAAGGATAAACAAGAGACCAAGACCTTAAGTATGGTGAGAATGAATGAATGAATGACAGCTTCTAAAAGTGTCTGAGAGACATCCCCATTTTTGCCCAGTAGGCCTACCTTGTGTTTTATTTGCTAATGTAAGCCATTTTTTAAAAGATAAATATAATGTATAAAACTATACATTATTTGTATTACATTATTTCATATTACCTATACATCTGATAAGCTTTTTATATTAATGGACAATGCACAGATATTGATGTTTCATAATGTTTTACACTGCAATATTTGAATCTACCAAGCTTAGTTTACAATGTTTACATTGCTCTACTTACATTAAATCTAAATCCCAAATATCAGAACTGACACCAGATTGTTAAGATTTAATTAATGTCAGTTTTAATGTTATTGATTAATGCACTTACTTTACAGATACCATCCATTCATTTTCCTTCTGCTTAGTCCCTGGTTTATCAGGGGTGGCCACAGCGGAATGAACCGCCACTTACTTGACAGATTTATATATTTTTAATTTTAAGTGTTTTAAGTTTGGTAAAATAATTTCTAATTGCATCTTTAGTGATTTTCCACTAATTACACTGTCTTGTCCCTATAGGTGGATTTAGAGGTTTTTGCAAAAAAAAGCACAAGTGGATTTAGCTGGATTTAGCTGGTTTTGAAAAGAAGAAAATCTACCTTGTTAAAACCAAAGAATTGTCTAAAATGACATTTTTGAAAAAAAAGGTATTTTATTTACTAGCTAATAACCTTCTCATTACCTATAAAATGAAACTTCTGAACCTAATCAGAGGAGCCTCATAGAAAATGCTCATTTACAAAAAAAGAGGTCTGATGGATTTAGAGCAGGGGTGTCCAAACTCGGTCCTGGAGGGCCGGTGTCCTGCCTAGTTTAGATCCAACTTGTTTCAGCACACCTCCCTGGAAGTTTGTAGTATACCTAGTAAGAGCTTGATTAGCTGGTTCAGGTGTGTTAAATTGAGGTTGGAACTAAAATATACCGGCCCTCTGGGACTGAGTTTGGACACCCCTGATTTAGATGGTTTTACATCTGAACTCTTCATATATTTATTTTAATTTTTTTCCCTTTTAATTACCAATTATTTGATGTGCTTTGGTCCACTCTCTGTATGATGCTGCCTGACTTCCTGTATAAGTTTCATGGGTTTACGGACTGAACACAGAGACTGGACAGACTAATTGAACACTATGCATAAAGCTGTGGGCGTGAATCGTAGAGCTGGTACAAATACAACAAATACAAGCATTTAGGTTGTGTATTTTTCTTATTTTAATACCTTTCTTTTGATGCGCTTTGGTCCACTCTCTCATGCTGCTCCAGCGCTGCCTGATGAGGGGATTTAACCATGGTGTTATATATATATACAGTTGAAGTCAGAACTATTAAACCCCCTTGAAATAATTTTTTCTTTTTTAAATATTTCCCAAATGATGTTTAACAGAACAAGGAAATTTTCACAGTATGTCTGATAATATTTTTTCTTCTGGAGAAAGTCTTATTTGTTTTATTTCGGCTAGAATAAAAGCAGTTTTTAATTTTTTAAAAACCTTTTTAAAGTCAATATTATTAGCCCCTTTAAGCTATATATTTTTCAATAGTCTACAGAACAAACCATCATTATACAATAATTTGCCTAATTACCCTAACCTGCCTAGTTAACCTAATTAACCTAGTTAAGCCTTTAAATGGCACTTTAAGCTGTATAGAAGTGTCTTGAAAAATATCTAGTCAAATATTATTTACTGTCATCATGGTAAAGATAAAAGATATCAGTTATTAGAAATGAGTTAGTAAATAATAATCAATTAGAAATGAGTTAGTAAATAATAATCAATTAGAAATGAGTTAGTAAATAATAATCAATTAGAAATGAGTTAGTAAATAATAATCAATTAGAAATGAGTTAGTAAATAATAATCAATTAGAAATGAGTTAGTAAATAATAATCAATTAGAAATGAGTTAGTAAATAATAATCAATTAGAAATGAGTTAGTAAATAATGTGTGTGTGTATATGTGTATGTATATATATATATATATATATATATATATATATATATATATATATATATATATATAGTATATACAGTTAGAATCAGAATAAGTCAGAATTATTAGCTCCCTGCTTATTTTTTCCCCCAATTTCTGTTTAACGGAGAGAAGATTTTTTTCAACATATTTCTAAACACAATAGCTTTTCAATAGGAAACTCCAAACGAACTCTCGTCTCCTCCACCAGCTGTGAAAAAAAAGCCATTAAAACGAGACAGATCACCCTACCTACTCATGCCAGAGTCCCGCAGAAAAAAAGGAATTGACAGATGGTAATTTGTGTGTAACTTTATTTATTTATAGTTTAGTTATGGGTAAAGCAAAGACCATGTGGTTCAGGTAGTGAAAACGGTATGCTACAATTAATAAATTCGTAATTAATTAATTGATATTTAACAACAACCACCCATGTCTACGATGGCGATGCGATTATATATAAATATTCAAGCATTTTAACACTTTATATACATTATAAGGATTGCAAACAGTACAGTAAAATTTCACTTTACCCATATTGTACATAGAATTTCTGATATATACATACTATACTATATATACTAAAAAGCTACATTTCAAGCATTGTAACATCTTTGCTGTGAAAAGAAAAAGTAATAATCTGGACTAGAATATCCAAATAATAAAAAGCTAAAGTGCATCAGAGAAATCAATTCTAAAACAGTACAAAAATGGAAATAAAAATCAGGAAATAAATATAAATATTGAGGACGTGAAGGCAGACTTTGAGTTTGATATTGTCTCTACACTGCACATCTGACCTTTACATTCAAAAAGTAAAGCTGTCTGAGATAATGTAACATTCAGCAAAAATAGTATCTGTAGTGGGTTGCACAAATACTATACAGATGTGCAACTGACATGACAATAATGCATCAGTTATGTGGTAAAGAGGAGAAGATGAATTCCTGCCAAAACACATCATTTTGTCATGCATTATCTTCCGTTTTCAGAACAAGAACTGGTTAAACAATCTCAGCTTTTTGCACCTTTGTTACAGATCTACCAGGAGAGCCAAACTGGCTGATTATCTGATTATTTAAAAGTAAATTTTAGGAAAACTACATGTGAACAAGGCACCAAACATTGAGGAAGAATGACTCACTGGTGACCCACATTACCACTGTTTGGTTCCAGAGATGTCTTTGTCTATTCACACTTTGCTTTCCTGAGTTTTGGTACTGACGATAAACAAAACCGATGGGTCTTTTCTTCCAGGAGACAGGTCTTCAGTGGGATTTGATCCATTAGCTGCCTCCCCAACAGGCTCCATCCGCATCTGCTCTTGCTGTCTTGAGACCGATGGACTTTTTGAGTTGCTCTTCTTAGTCTTTGAACCAGTTGACTGAGGCTCGGTAGAAGGCGTAGAGGGAGAGCGTGGTGTGGAAGACCTGCTGGTTTTGCCTAGCTGGAGGTCTGTGGGCCGCTGAGGTCTGTTGGGCTGAAGTGGAGCAGATCCTCCGTTTATGGTGATCTCCCTGAGCTGATCATCATCTGTCTGATCTTTAGCAAAGTTGACAAACACCTGCAGAAAGAAAACACTCTTAGTTCTTCAGAGTAACAAGTCCTGTTTTAAAACCTGGTCAGATGCCTCGTGACACCAAGGGCCCTATCATACACCCGGCGCAATATGGCGCAAGGCGTTCATGACATGATTTGTTGCTATTTTCAGACCAGCACAACTATCATTATCATGTTTTGAGCCACATTGTTTAACTTTCAAATCCATTTGCGACACTTTGTGGACTCATTGGTGTTCCGGTCTAAAAAGTAGGTGTGTTAAGGCGCATTGTTGGTGCGTTGTTATTTTGAGGCACTGAAATAGACCGCGCCATTGACCAACTGAAAGCTGCTCTAAAGTCCAGCACAGAGCGCAGTAGTTATGCGCCTATACGGTCCAAACGCTTACTAATAATACTACTACTAATAATAATGTTATAATTATTATCAGTATTATTTATTATATGCATATTTATATTTGCTTTAATTAAAACAAGTTTAGATTTGTCCACCTGTCGGGTTTTGGAGATGTGTGCATCACCATATGGGGCATAGGAATAGGACGTGTGTTTGGAAATAACTCAGTTTTTTTTACCACACTACGTTATTATTGTTTATTTATTCATTTGCTTGAAATTAAAACTGAATTTAGAAATAGTTTTGAAACAAATCTTTGCGCTCAACAAACAAAATTAAATATGTAGGCTAATGGATGTCTTCAGTAAAGTGCGTTTCTATTGTTTCCTTACTCTACGAAAGTAAAGGAGTAAAGTAAAGAGTAAAAGTAAAGTAAAAAAGAAAGTAAAGAGGCCGAATGGAGGAGGCTCGTTCTTTATCCATGAGCAGATGCTCTGTTTAACTGTTTTCTCGCTAGTGAAGTATTCAGTTTTTGCACTTACAATGTCCGCCATGTAAATAGCATATGCGCCATGGCGCGACGCAACTGACTCTTAAAGGAAATGGGAGATGAGACTCTAATAGGTTTAATCCAGGTTTTCCTCAAATCACATCCACAATTCATTAAGAGAATAAGCACAACCGTGTTAGCATGCACCAGGGCGCAGACTGTATTTTTACATCCTTAAAATAGCAAAAGTGCATGCCCTTAATGCTTTTGAGCAATGTGCTTTAGACTTTGCACTTAGGTTGTTAAATAGAGCCCCAAGTATATAACCATAGCCTTCTAAAATAGCTTCTACTGGCCAGATTCTAAAGATCAGCGGACTTTTATCAAAAACATCCATTGTTAATAGTGTAGCTAGGAATGAAGTACATGCTTACACAAAATTCACTTCCTAAAGCTTTCTGTGGGTCAGTGCACCCTATCTGTTTGACCAATGTAAAGGGACACTTCACCCAAAAATGAAAATTCTTTTATCATTTACTCTTCCTTCACTTATTCCAAACCTGCTTGTTTGAACACAAAAGAACATGTTCTGAAGAAAGCTGGAAATCTGTATTGGCTTCCATGGTACAACGTATTTGTTTTTCCTACATACAGTTGAAACCAGAAGTTTACATACACTAAAAAAAGGAACATGACCATTTATTAAAAAATGTCTGATGGTAAATCATAATTAACCTTTACTATTTAGGTCCGGTAGGATTACCTAAATCATTTACATTTGCTAAATGCCAGAATAATGAGAGAATTTTTTATTAATTTCTAGACAGTCAAAAGTTTACAAACATTTTCTTGGTATTTTTTAGCTTTGCTTTTAAACTGTATAACTTTGGTCAAATGTTTTGGGTATCCTTCCACAAGCTTCTCACAATAGTTTGCAGGAATTTTGGCCCATTCCTCCTGACAGAATTGGTGTAACTGAGTCAGATCTGTTTGCTGTCATGCTCGCACAAGCTTTTTCAACTCTGCCCACAAATTTTCTATAGGATTGAGTTCAGGGATTTGTGATGGCCACTCCAAAACATTCACTCTGTTGTCCTTAAAGCACATTTTAACAAATTTGGCAGTATGCTTAGGGTCATGGTATGTTTAAAAGACCCATTTGTGGCCAAGTTTTAATTTCCTGCACTGATGTCTTGAGATGTTGCTTCAGTATTTCTACATAATGTTCTTTCTTCATGATGCCATCTATGCTGTGAAGTGGACCAGTCCCTTCTGCAGAAAAATAGCCCCACAACATGATGCTGCCCGCCCCCGTACTTCAAAGTTGGGATGGTGTTCCTAGGCTTGTAAGCTTTCCCCTTTGTCCTCCAAATGTAACACTGGTCATTATGGCTAAACAGTTCAATCTTAGTTCCATCAGACCACAGGACATGTCTCCAAAAATAATTCTTTTTCCCAGTGTAATTTAGCAAATTGTAATCTGACTTTTTTGTTGATTCTGGCTTGTTGATTTTCCCATGTTGTCACACAAGGAAGCATTGTGTTTGAGGTTTTCCTTAAATACTGTTCTACAGTTGTGCCTCCAATTAACTCAAATGTTGTCAATTAGCCAATCAGAAACTTCCAAAGCCTTGACACCATCATCTGAGCTTTTTCAGAGGCATAATAATCTTATTGTATGTAAACTTGACTTTCAAGAAAAGTTATAACAATTTCTCAAAGAATATCTCTCTCATTATTCTGCTATTAAGCAGAACAGAAACAAATTTGATAATCCTAACTTACCTAAAAGAGAAAAAGTTTAGTCACATTAACATCTGACTTTTTTTTAAATGGTTATGTGCTTTTTTATACAGTGTATGTAAACTTCTGGTTTCAACTGTATGTCATTAGTTTCAGGGTTTCAGCTGTCTTCAAAATATCTTGTGTTTTTAACTACTTGAGGGTGAATACAGTACATTTTAATTTTGAGGTAAACTATGCCTTTAAACAATTGAAACCTTTAATCATATGAAATTCCAAAACACAAAAAGTGTGTTTGAGATGACCCATACTATTCTGTGACCGGCTGGTGAGATCTATCAGTTGGAGTTAGGAGACTGCAGTCCAGTTGGACACTTTCCGTGCATCCCGTAGTGTGCTAATTCTGAACCACTCAATCCTGGAGGGCCGGTGTCCTGCATAGTTTAGCTGCAACTTCCTTCAACACACCTGCCTGGAGCTTTCTAGTATACCTAGAAAGAGCTTGATTAGCTGGTTCAGATGTGTTTGATTGGGGTTGGAACTAAAATATGCAGGACACCGGCCCTCCAGGACCGAGTTTGGACACCCCTGCCTTAACAGGTAGCTAAGAAGGTAACTTCCAAAGCAGCACAGTAGATTTTCCTCAGCTCTGTACTCTCTCACCTGATCCAGTGTTGTCTGTGACACAGAGTAGTCAGCTATCCCCAGCTCCTCATAATTATTTGACAGAACCTCAAAAACACGAGCGAGTGAGCAGGTTTGTGATGGCAGCTGGTACTGGAGAACATTTTGATGTCTCTCCTTCAGCTGGATGCCAGGGAAAGAGTTTTGGATGTAGGCGTCCACTGGGCATGGTTCTGTAGATGGCGTGGACAGACGAAGGATTATTGTGTAACCGTCTCCAAACCTAGCAGAAAAGACAAAAAGGTGGAAATGAAAACAAGTTTATTGTCACATGTCCAGAAATGCCCATACTAGTACTAACTGTATTTTCTGTTAAACCCATGTTTTTCCCTCAATGCAATGAAATTAACCTTTCATTCCACTGTAACAAATGAAATTTTTTTTATCCTCTTTTCTTTTTAAAATGACTGATATTATCTATTAAAGGTGCTGTATGTAAGTTTTTGACTCTTCTAAAGCATAAAAATACAATAATATGTTTGCAGATATTTAAGAAACATCCCAAGTGAACATACTTGTTTAACTGACAAACAATGCTGAAGTCAGATATTCTGCTTTGAAAATGTTTTTTTCCGTGCCGGAACGCTGTCTTTGTTTAGGTAATTTTCACATGCACATGCCAGTTTAGCCAATTATAATTCAGCACCCCGGGTTGCCTTGTTGGAAAACAGCATATTTCATTCATTCATTCATTCATTCATTCATTCATTCATTCATTCATTCATCCAGAAAGACTCTGAAAGCATGCGTCCATGAGCGAAATGCTACAGTGTAGTGGAAAGTATCAGATGTCAAAATGAGACAGATTCAGTTCCACATGACGTTAATTAGCAAATGACATAAATATTAGGAACGTGAGCAGGTTACATCGCGTGTCCTAACAACACGCTGTGACGAGATTGTTATGAGTGATGAGCCATTTGGCTGTTTGCACCACAAAACACGGCAGAAATTTAAATACAGCCTTTCAGAAGCACAGAATATGCACTCACTCACAAAACGGTAAGGTTTAGAATCTATTTAATACATGTTAACCCTCTTTAACATCATTAAATGTACATGCTGAATCACTCATATGTGTTTAGTTCTAAAGTTCAATTTCAAACGGTTTATTGTATTTTCCAGATCTGAGGTGAACTTTCTGCTTTCAGTATATGGTAATACACGTCATGTAAAATGCATTCAAACTCGCATTGTTAGCATTTAGCACTGAATAAAGCACACGAGGCTTACCTGAGATGATCTGTCATAGGTTTCTGTTGTTCAGCTGTGAGAAATAGAAGCCGCTTCTAATAAATCAATTCGAGATGTTGGTTAGAACCAAAACTCCTTTTAATATGGAGAATATTCCCTCAATCGCGTGTCGTTGCTTTTATTTAGAACACAGTTTAAAATCACTCAAACTGGCAACCCGGCGTACCTTTATTATGATTCAGGACTGCAATACCTAGTTCAACCACTGGGTGTCAAACTTACATACTGCACCTTTAATCATGACTTTATCTACACTGTAAAACCAATAAGTTAAAGTAACTCAAACTATTTGAGGAAACCGATTGCAACAAAACATTTAGGTTCAAAAACTAATCCTAATAAGGACTGTGAACTTAATCCACTTGAGTACACGGAAGAATTTGAGCACACCAAAACTCAATAAATGAATCAATTGAGTACTGTAAAGCTCAATAACTTAAGACAACTCAAACCGTTTGAGGAAACAGTTGGCTACAAACCATTTAAGGTCAGATGACAAAAATGAAG
This sequence comes from Danio kyathit, assembly GCA_903798195.1. Classification (NCBI taxonomy): domain Eukaryota; kingdom Metazoa; phylum Chordata; class Actinopteri; order Cypriniformes; family Danionidae; genus Danio; species Danio kyathit. The sequence continues at coordinate 7,442,024 of LR812529.1, read as the reverse complement.
CATACAACTTTTTGCATATTGCTGCTTGATTTCAGATCTTGTTTTTGAGACTGTATAAAGTATACAGTACACACTAAGCTGTATTAATGGATTAGAATGGATAAGAGCCCCATTTTTTGAAAGTTACCTTCCATGCAGTATTTAACACAGCTGTAATTTAATGAGAACGCTGAGCTGAGGTTTAAATAGGTGCATTGTGTTTGAAGCTATTTTCTCTCAAAAACTATTTGAATGATTCCCCATTATTTAGACTCTTTAGCCTTTCCGTCATGACATCAGAACGAAACACTGCCCTACCCAATCGTTCCATGCGTAGACCCAAGAAAATCTGAAAGCCCCCTCTCCTACCTCCAACACCACTGTTGCAGATTTTGGGGGTTGAGATTGCATCATGACACAGAGATGCTAAAAAAGGTCATTTTACTGACAAATGCATCAGTAACCTACCATCCAATGCAGGATTCGCCATCGGTTTGTTATTAAAGAAAGAATCAGTGACAAAGATTATTGATGTATGGAACTTTGCCAGACACTGACTCAGACTTTGTCAGTCCAAAATTTATTTTTTAGACCAAATCCCCTACTGTAAGTGTAATTACAATGCTTGCCTCCTTGCTCTCTGTTGCATGCAAAATATGAAACTATTTTTGAGTTGTGTATCTCTCGGGTTAACTGGCTATGCCATATCGTTTCTAATCCCATGGCATCTGGCATTGCTAGGCCACCATCAGCTGCTCTTACACACCAGACGCAGAAAGCACTGTGCTGCGTTTTGAAACCCATTCACTTTTATTTCAACGGTTTGAGCCACGCCGACCAGAGCGCACCTCCAACAAACCCACGTGAGTGCTAACGTCAACATTCAAAATAGTTCAACTTTTGCCACTGTGTCGATTAATACTGAATATATGTTGTTTTTATTACTCAGAGTTATAGTTAGGGATAGAGCAATGTGCTTATGTAACTGTATTACTTTACACTGTATCTGCTATACTCTGTACCCTGCCAGTGTTACCCTGTTGCTTCAACCTTGTCTTGATAAGCTGTGGTGGGCGTTTTTGTTTCCGACTCGCGCTGCATGCAGTAGACCAATCACAATAGACTGGGCCATCAAGCCAAAAAAAGTACTCCAGGGTTTCTTAAACCTTTAATCCACACTGTAAAACCCAATAAGTTAAGGTAACTCAAACCATTTGAGGAAACCTATTGCTTCAAACCATTTAAGGTCAGATGACAAAAATGAAGCTTACTACTTTTTGCATATTGCTGCTTGATTTCAGATCTTGTTTTTGAGACTGTATGAAGTATACAGTACATACTAAGCTGTATTAATGGATTAGAATGGATAAGAGCCCCATTTTTTGAAAGTTACCTTCCATGCATTGTTTAACACAGCTATAATTTAATGAGAACGCTGAGCTGAGGTTTAAATAGGTGCATTGTGTTTGAAGCTATTTTCTCTTAAAAAACTATTTGAATGATTCCCCATTATTTAGACTCTTTAGCCGTTCCGTCATGACATCAGAACGAAACACTGCCCTACCCTATCGTTCCATGTGTAGACCCAAGAAAACCTTAAAGCCCCCTCTCCTACCTCCAACACCACTGTTGCAGATTTTGGGGGTTGAGATTGCATCATGACACAGAGATGCTAAAAAAGGTTATTTTACTGACAAATGCATCAGTAACCTACCATACAATGCAGGATTTGCCATCGGTTTGTTATTAAAGAAAGAATCAGTACCAAAGATTATTGATGTATGGAACTTTGTCAGACACTGACTCAGACTTTGTCAGTACACAATTATATTTTTTAGACCAAATCCCTTACTGTAAGTGTAATTACAATGATTGCCTGCTTGCTCTCTGTTGCATATAAAATATGTATTTATTTTTGAGTTGTGTATCTCTCGGGTTAACTGGCTATGCCATATCGTTTCTAATCCCATGGCATCTGGCAATGCTAGGCCACCATCAGCTGCTCCTACACACCAGACGCAAAAAGCACTGTGCTGCATTTTGAAACACATTCACTTTCATTTCAATGGTTTGAGCCACGCCGACCAGAGCGCACCTCCAACAAACGTGCGTGCTGATGTCAACATTCAAAATAGTTCAACTTTTGCCACTGTGTCGATTAATACTGAATATATGTTGTTGTTGTTGTTATTACTTGGGAGTTATGGTTAAGAATAGAGCAATGTGCTTATGTAACTTTATTACTTTACACTGTATCTGCTATACCCTGTACCCTGCCAGTGTTACCCTGTTGCTTCAATCTTGTCTTGATAAGCTGTGGTGGGCCTTTTTGTTTCCGACTGTAGACCAATCACAATAGACTGAGTCATCAAGCCAATAACCACAGATTAGCATCACACAAAGGGGTTTGTAAAAATGAATCACTGAACAATTGAAATGGGAGGTTTTGTGGTAATTAGGTCATCATAAATGCATATTATAAAATAATGAAAGTGTTTTTTGACCTTGCATGCATATAGGCCTGTTGTTGACTATGACTTCTTACAACGTATAATAGGGGCAGTTTTAACTATTGTTTCATTTAGAGCAGTTACCTGTTCTTCAGGTGCTGAACTGAGCCCAGGCACTGGAACCTGCCATTCACCATGATAGCCATTCGGGTACACAGAGCCTCACACTCTTCCATACTGCAAAGACAGTAAAATCAGCAGGATGAGGAGTTTATGTTTGTACTATAAGTTCGTTGATGTTAGAAAACTGTGGTTGGACAAGGAAATGCAAGCTGGTGAGGGTGGGATTTAGAGGGCGTCTCAATCAGCTCTATAGCTTTATTTTCCTATATTAAGTTTACAAAGTTTTTAAAAGCTAATCACAGCTAAATAATTAGATTTTTTCATTTACCAGCAACATTTTAACCATTAAACAATTATAAAAGTTTGCTAGATTGTTTCAAACTTGTTTACCTGTTTAGTTCTTGTTAAAATTACATAGATAATGAATTCTTTTTAGAAAAACGTCTCTTCTTTGTTTTAATGTTGATGATTTGGTTCATGTGATTCATGATTCACACTTCTGAACTTCTGTTAAGGGTGCATAGTGAGCATTGATGCACCCTAATTAGGGTTGGGCCGATAGACGATGCCATCGTCCATCGCCGATGGCCGATAGACATCACGATGCTGAGCCGGCATCACCGATCCTCCGCCCCACCCCCATCGCAAACCCGCTCGTGAAAAATACACACTCAGGCCCCGTTTACACTAATACAGCTTACTTTTAAAATGGCATTTTAGAACGAAAATGACCCACGTCCACGCTGGCGTTTCATCTAGCGTTTCTGAAAAGCCCTCCGTCCACTAAAAACGCACATCACGTGACCACACACACACACACACACAGCCACAGACACACACACTGTCATGCGCTCGTCTGAGCTCCAGAGAACAGTGTACGTCAGACAGTTTACCAAGGATGTACCGCTGAATGGCGTCTCACTATAGTTGTTAAACGTGATATTTAATTAATCTTGTCTCTATATCCAGGGCTTAATTTGTGCTGGAACACGCCATATCCGGAACCTCTGAAATCTGATCCGGCACCTCATTTTACCGATCTCCCTCCTCAACCGCCCTCCTCCCCTGTCCGCTGTTCATTTTCACTTTCTTCCGCGACTCCCCAACCCTCTTCACTTTTGTTCGCTACACCCCCGCGCCGCTCACTTTCGTCCGCAAGACCCCCGCGCCACTCACTTTCATCCGCGACACCCCTCCGCCATCCATCGCACCGCGGAAAAAGTGATTGACAGGTGGTAATTTGTGTGTAACTTATCTTTATTTATTTATAATTTGGTTATGGGTAAAACAAAGACCAGGTAGTTGAAATGGTAGGCTACAAATAATATGAAGACTATGCCATCGTCCATCATGATGTTTCATATTAGACATCGTACGATGCTAAATTGGTCAACATCGCCCAACCCTAACCCTGATATTCACGGTGCATTGTTTGTGCATTGCAATATTGCAATTGAGACACCCTGATAAGTGCCCTGACTAATACCAAGGGTGCTGATTGAGACACACCCAGACTAAATGATTGGACAAGTCTTGCATATGGACAAAAGAAAAATCTGTCATTTTCCCTGAATGATCCACTTGACATTTAGATTAAATTTGATGTGGCTCGAAAGGATGTTAAAAATTAAATATAGTGACAATGGGATCTATAAACATGCATTTAAAAAACATGGTATTATGTCATCAGTGTGCCATCAATTTGGGCTTCCTATATGAAATTGTAATAGTGTGCTCTACCTGTGAGAGGTGAGTACGACAGACCGTCCTTCTTTGACTACACTGAGGATGCAGTTCCAGAGGAAACGCTTGGCCTTCGGGTCCATTCCAGTAGTTGGCTCATCCTGACAGTGGGAAATGAGGGACATCAGCATTCATAGACACATTATTCTATAGCTCCATATGTCAATATAATTTTGTAAAACCGAATTGAACAAGATGATGTAATGGTACAAACATACCAGGAAGATGACAGGTGCAGCTCCAATGAGAGCAATGGCAGTGGACAGTTTGCGCTTATTTCCTCCGCTGTAGCCCCCAGCCTCTCGATCAGCATACTGACTCAGACCGAGCGTCTGAACTCCCCACTGTGCCACCTACAGGACAGGCAAATTGGATGAAACAGCTTGTTGATCCATATAATGCAAGTCAATGGTTACCATCCTTCAAAACAAAAAACAACAAAATGATCTGAACACTGATCTACAGCATGAAATTTGAGATCTGTCACATAATGTCCAAATGCAGTGCAAACTTACATGCAAGCTGATGCTATTTCTTTACAACAGAGAGAGGATGTGTATTAGAGCTGGGGTGCTGGGGTGCACCTGTGAGCCTCTAAAATTATATCTGAACACTCAGCAGAAAAACAAATGGCACCATCTTTTGCCACTTTGCTAATAATTTACAAAAAGAGGCAGGAAGAGGGTGAGGTCCATAGTTAAGAAGTAAGCTGGTTACATACAAACTGGCGTGAAATTCAAATTGTTTAACAGAGCAAGGAAATTTTCACAGTATGTCTGATAATATTTTTTCTTCCAGAGAAAGTGTTATTTGTTTTATTTCGGCTAGAATAAAAGCAGTTCTTAATTTTTAAAAAAACATTTTAAGGTCAATATTATTAGCCCCTTTAAGCTATATTTTTTTGATAGTCTACAGAACAAACCATCATTATACCATAACTTGTCTAATTACCCTAACCTGCCTAGTTAACCTAATTAACCTAGTTAAGCCTTTAAATGTCACTTTAAGCTGTATAGAAGTGTCTTGAAAAATATCTAGTCAAATATTATTTACTGTCATCATGGCAAAGATAATAAAATAAATCAATTATTAGAAAGCAGTTATTAAACTATTATGATTAGAAATGTGTTGAAAAATGTTTCTCTCCGTTAAACAGAAATTGGGGAAAAAATAAACAGGGAGGGCTATTAATTCTGACTTCAGCTGTGTGGGTGTGTGTATATATATATATATATATATATATATATATATATATATATATATATATATATATATATATATATATATATATATATATATATATATATATATATATATATATATAGGGCCACTATGTAGAATTCAGAAAGCTGAAGTGTGGTCAGCAACTTATAGGTAGTGTTTTGCACAAATTTAAAAAATATCAGAGGTGTTGGATTAGGCCCACAAGAATGCATTCTGTACAATTTGGATTAAAGATTTAGTTTTATTCATCTAATGCAATGCCATCTGAAAGCTCATAGGGTGTACCTATTCCTGAGACTTCACTTTATTATCTAAACCTTTTCAGTATTATGTATTCTAGTTGTTGAAAGATCAAATATCTTTGTATTTTGCACTGAGAAAGGTCGTTTTTCATTTGTATGACATTTCTCTCATGAATTTTAACACAAAGTGATGATCAATGATACAGCTTGTTTGCAGACTGAAATTCTCCTTTTACCCAAACATGACAACCCCACCTATTATTTATTTACATGATTACTGTGGACTGTTTCAAAACAATTTAATTTGCACAATCTGTAACCTTCCCACTTTTATTTTGCTTCTATCCCAACCTTTCTAGTGTGCTGCAGCCATTGGAATAAAACGGTTTTGATATCTAAAATACATTTTAGTTTATCTGTGAAAACATTGAAAATCTTTTCTTTGTACTTTTTTCAATTAAATAAAGAAAAAAAAATGAACAAAATCACAGATATTTGATTTCAATGGATTTTGCAAAATGTCCAAACCTTTTCTCAATTCGGGTTGTGTTTGTCAGTATACATTATATAGATCTGGCTATGTGAAACTATAATTACATTTCCCCATATCTTTGCATAACACATTGACATTGCAGAACAGCTATATATTGACAAGCTGTACACACGTTGGCTATTAAAAAGTGATTAACATATAACAATTCTTACAAACGGCCCCTTAAATCTTACACAAACCCTGGCACGGGTCCTTATATTAGTAGCAATATTAAATCAGATATTTATTATGATGTGCTGGGCGCATCCTGTACCTTTTCAACATAAGACTCTGGGACTCCTCTGAGACGAGCATAAAACTCCAAGTGCTCTCGTCCCGTCAGCAGGTCAATGATGGCATCAAACTGAGGACAGTAGCCCATCAGCTGATGAACCTTCTCCATTTCTGTAAGAACGCTAAGTAAAAGAAATGGTAGGTAATATTAGGGTGGTGGAGAGATTTGCCAGTGTATAGTAATTATTAAAATGAAAAACAGACTTTGGGATTAATAACCACCTAATTATTGTAAAAACATCAGCATAATGTTCACCACATGTTGATGGTCTAACCTTTGATTGCTAAGAAACGCTTCTCCATATGTGATCCGAGTGTCTCCTGTTAGCATACGGAAGGTTGAGGTTTTCCCAGCTCCGTTGACACCAAGAAGCCCAAAACACTGAAACAGCAGTAAAAAAAAAAACACTTGCAGCAGTTTAAACTATCACAAAAGAAAAATAAAGTGCTGTTTGTTTCTAAGAGAGATCTGTGATGTCTAACTCAACTCACTTCTCCTCGAGGAATGCCCAAGCAAAGCCGATTCACTGCTGGCTTCCTGCCTGCTTTGTATACCTGTATAGACATAAACAAGGCAGTATTTCATTTGACAGTGTCCTTTACAGGTTCTTTATTGGCATTGATGCTCCCTTAAAGAGTCTTTATTCCACCAAAGCCACAAAAGTTTTTTAGTAGTGAATAATTAAATGAGTTTATTTGTGTGGTGCTTTTCAGAATAATTATCAATTATCATAAAGATTCTTTACACATTCGCTCACTCACGTTTCTTCAGCTTAGTACCTACTTTAATCAAGGGTAGCCACAGCGGAATGAACTGCCAATTATAAAGTTTCTTTAGATTACTTAAATATTCATTAATTTTCCTTCGGCTTAGTCCCTTATTTATCAGAGGTCGCCACAGCGGAATTAACCGCCAACTATTACAGCATATGTTTTACTCAGCGGATGCCCTTCCAGCTGCAACCCAGTACTGGGAAACACACATACCCTCTCACATTCAGATTACGGGCAATTTTGTTTATCCACTTCATCTATAGCACATGTCTTTGGATTGTGGGGGAAACCGGAGCACCCAGAGGAAATCCACACGAATACAGCGAGAACATGCAAACTCCACACATAAACACCAACTTGCCCAGCCGGGACTCAAACCAGCAACTTTCTTGCCGTGAGGCAACAGTGCTAACGACTGACTATCATTTTCCTAGTTCCTCCGAAAGGCCCGCCCTTAAGAGGCTCTGATCGGTCAGCTAAAATAATGTGTCAGAATCCACTTTTGCTATTTTAAGGATGGAAAATTCCGCTTATTCTCTTAATAAGTTATGGGTGTGTTTTGAGAATAAACCAATCAGAGTCTCGTCTCCCATTCGCTTTAAGATTCAGTTGCGTCCCGCCATAGCGCATTTGTTATTTACATGGCGGACTTTGTAAGTGGAAAAACTGAGCGCTTCACTAGCGAGAAAACAGTTAAACAGACCATCTGGAGCGTGAGAATGAGAGATGAGCCTCCTCATTCTTTACTTTCACTTTCACTCTCGTGGATAAGAAACGTGTTGTACGCACAGACATCCATTAGACTATACATAATTAATTTAGTTTGTTATGTGCAAAGATTTGTTTCAAAGCTATTTCTAAATTCAGTTCTAATTTCCAGAAAACAAATAAATGAACAATAATAATAAAGTGTGGCCAAAAAACTGAGTTATATCCAAATACACATGCTATGCCCCATATGGTCTAAAAGCTGACAGGTGGGCAAATCTAAGCTTGTTTTTAATAAAACAAATATAAATATGCATATAATAAATATTAATACTACTAATAATAACATTATACAAAAGCAAATTGTCATGAATAAACTGAAAAGCCCCCCGAGATGAAGAAGGCATGAAGGCAGTAGTTTTTATATTTATGTAGAAAGTAATAATTTTTGTAATATTTTAATCCTTTAATTATTTTTCATTTGTAAAGATATTTGGGTATTGCTCTACATCCTGTGTGTATTAAGCAATGTTTAAGCGAGGCGCACAACTAACGCGCTCTGCGCTGGACTTTAGACCTCCTCTTAGCTGGTCTAATAAACAGTCTATTCTAGTTTCTGAAAATAGCAATGCGCCAACAATGCGCCTCAACACACCTCCTTTTTTAGACCAGAACGCCTATGGGCGCACATATGAGCGCAAATGCATTTGCTGTTTAAACAGCGTGGTGCAAAACGTCAAAATGACTCTTGCGTCGAGCTGAAACTAGCAAACAACAATTGCGTCGCGCCTTGCGCCGGTTCTATAATAGGGCCCTGAGTGTTTTACATTCAGAGATGTTGTTTATGTTCACACAGCTACATTACACATCAGCTAAAGTTTAAAATATGATACCGTAGTGGACCACACCTTTAAAAGCAAAATTGTTCTTTGGAGAGCTAAAAAAATTTGTTCCGGCATCACTGTGAAACCTCTTTTTCTTGCACCTCTAAAGTGTGTGTAGTATTTGGTGTGCCCCTGTACCTTGCTAAGGTCTGAAAGGATGAGAATGTCTCCAAGAGCTCTACCGTTCTTCACACGGTCTCTCTCTCTCGCCACATCCTCGTCCTCCATGCCCAGTGGGGGCAGCACAAAACCTGACCACCGACTGTAGAGGAAGCAGTCATTTATCATGAACGATCACTCAGCTGTGTAGATCTATTCGATATGATATTCAAGCATACGAACCTACCTAAAATTAACAAAGAATTTATACTGCAGGAGAACAGTAAAGAGGAAGAACACAATTCCTTCCATCGCCATGGCAAACAAGTTCTTCCCAACAAAATCCCAGGATAAAGGCTCCAGATTCTGTTTGGTTCCTGGTGACATCCATAAAGCAGACAAATTCATAGTCAAATCTTGCAGTTGATTATTGCAGGAACATTAGTACTAATATTAGTATGAAATACCAAGCCGCTGAAATGCGTCTGCCATGGCCTGGTTTTTAGCCATGTCAATGAGACCTCGACCCAGACAGAAGTGAGGAAATATCAGAAAGACCTTCTTCAGGATCCTGTTGACCTCATTCAAATGCTGAGCACAACATGGACATACAGAATTAAATATTTATGTTTTCTTCCATTTATTATTACTTCTAATACTAATACAGTACAGTAAAAGTCTTAGGCCACTGGTATTTTCACCAGAAAAGGGTTTAAAGTTGGTTATTTGTATATTTTTCTGTAGCATGTCAGTTTGAAATACCAATTTACATGTCCAAACATTATTTTTGTCATTAATTGTAATTATACAGTGAGATTATTGTCTGACAACAGCCAGTGCTCCGCACAGAGATCTGATCTGGTCATCGTCCAGTCTGTCTGGAATGACATGAAGAAACTGAACAAACTGAGACAAACTCAATCCAGGAGAACTTTGGCAACATCTCTAAGATGCTTTAGAAAGCCCACCTGCAAAGCTACCTGAACAACTATAGGCAAGTGTTCCAAGTGTTTTAAATGCAAAGTGTGGTCATACATTTGATTTAGTTAACATAAGTTAATTGATAAATAAAATGTATTTATGCATTATTTTTGAAAGCATCCTCATTTTACAGCATTTTTACACTCGTGCCTAAAACTTTGAACAGTACTGTGGGTTTGCAGGTAGGATTTTTAAAGCATCTTAGAGATGTTGCCAAAGTTCTTCTGGCTTTAGTTTGTCTCAGTTTGTTCTGTTTATTCATGTCATTCCAGACAGACTGGATGATGATCTGCGTGAAGCACGGAGCACTCTTTTACTATCAAATGATTGAATTTCCAGATTTTCCATCAAAGAAATAAAAAAAAAAAAGCAATATATTAAAACAGAAATTAATTTAAACTGTCATAATATTTTAAAATATTACGATTTATGGGATTTTTTTTTCAAAATAAGTGAAAAATCTTATCAATCTGAACAGTAAGTATACAGTTGAAATCAGAATTATTAGCCCCCCTGTTTATTTTTTCCCCCAATTTCTACCAGTTAAACCAGTTTAACTGAGAGAAGATTTGTTCAACACATTTCTAAACATAATAGTTTTAATAACTCATCTCTAATAACTGATTTATTTTATCTTTGCCATGATGACAGTAAATAATTTTTGACTAGATATTTTTCAAGACACTTCTATACAGCTTAAAGTGACATTTAAAGGCTTCACTAGGTTAATTAGGTTAACTAGGCAGGTTAGGGTAATTAGGCAAGTTATTGTATAACGATGGTTTGTTCTGTAGACTATCGGAAACAAAATAGCTTAAAGGGGCTAATAATTTTGACCTTAAAATGTTTTGTAAAAAATTAAAAACTGCTTTTATTCTAGCCAAAATAAAACAAATAAGACTTTCTCCAGAAGAAAAAATATTATCAGACATACTGTGAAAATTTCCTTGGTCTGTTAAACATCATTTGGGAAATATTTAAAAAAGAAAAAAATATTCAAAGGTGGGCTAATAATTCTGACTTCAACTGTAAAAAGGAGAGGTTTAAATGGTTTTCCAAAACTAATTATATAACATCTAAGCATATAATGAATATGATTTACATTGGTTAGCCAGATTAAGCAGTAGGGTCTATCCCCTTTACCTCATCAACAAAGAGCTCCAGGACAAATGTGGCCACACTGCCATTGATGCCAATGAAGAGGTTGATAGAGGTGAGCACCACATAGGCAGTACTGGGTACGGAGAAAATGAAGGACGCTGGGTACATAAGTGGAGTGATAGACCAACTGCAGCAGAGACAGACAACACACTGATTTATGCTCCAGACCAGCACTCCAGGGAAACAAAAACACAATATTTTTTTGCATATGCACTATAAGAGTCAGGTAAATGCATCAATGAATAATAGTTATAATCTTTTCTTACCCATACAGCAATAGTAGAAGCACCAGTGCAGGCAGATTCTTCTCAGATACATATGATTCTTGCTGGAAGCTGATAAAGATGAAGACCACCATAGTGGCCGGTACTGTGTAGTTTACCTGAAATGCAATAACAACAGAAATATAAACCAATAAGCATTAAACTTTTAAGACATTTCACATCCACATCAATCTTGCAGAACTGACCATGTCCCATACGTAGTTGGTGGTCCAGTACAGGATGGGTTTCACTCCACTGACAAACTGCAGGTGTTTTGATTTACTGACCCGTTCCTCAATAAGGAACAAGACAAAACTAGCAGGAACAAATGACATGGCAAACATAACACATATGGACACCAGAACATCCACAGAGGTGGTCATCCTGCAAAGATCACAGAGAAAAGCATAGACACGTTTCAGATTTTTGTTTCCATAGTTACATCATTATATTGTTTGAATGGGTTCTTTAGTCAGCTGGATGTTAAATTAATGCAGAGAGGGCATGCAATTATTTTCAATATTCACAAATGATTGTTGTATATTGCTACCCAACAGGAAACACAAAAACTTGTAAAATGCCAGTGAAGTAGTCCTTAACATTTACCAATTCATCATGTTCAAATAAAAAATGAGTAATGGATGTATCCAGGCAAAATAAATGACTATAAATAAGTCTAAAAGAGAATAATATAGGTGTTTTCCCAGAGAATCTAACAATTACAAAATAATTATTTTAATCATAATTTACATAGAGTTTACCCACAAAATGTTAAACATTATAATGCATCCAAAGTAGTGCTGGGCAAAGATTAATCGCACCCAAACTAAAGGTTTTTTTGACATATGAATGTGTAATATATATTTATTATGTATATGTAATACACACATATACATGCAACTTTTTTGTATAGATATTTAAATTAACAAATAATTTGTATCATATACATATATATTTAATATCTAAATATAAATAAACATCTTCTCAAATATATGAATGCATGTGAATATTTATAAATGCATAATAAATATACAAAGTACACACACACACACACACACACACATACAGTTGAAGTCAGAATTATTAGTCCCCCATTTGAATATTTTTTTCTTTTTTAAATATTTCCTAAATGATGTTTAACAGAGCTAAGGAAATTTTCACAGTATGTCTGATAATATTTTTTCTTCTGAAGAAAGTCTTATTTGTTTTATTTCAGCTAGAATAAAAGCAGTTTTAATTTTTTAATAACCATTTTAAGGACAAAATTATTAGCCCCTTTAAGCTATATTTTTTTCTGATAGTCTACAAAACAAACCATCGTTATACAATAACTTGCCTAATTACCCTAACCTGCCTAGTTAACCTAACTTTTGATTTTCTCAGACACATCAAGTGTGCAAAGGTCACTCCCACACACTCACAGACACACAAACACACATTTTAATTTGCTCTTACACTCCATATAAAATCCAGAAACTAAGCTTTTTTTTTGCACAGGCCTATCTAAAGGGTTAATGGTGCCAACTGATGATCAACAGTAAAAATTACACATTTGACCTCTTCCCAACTGGAAAAAACACCAACAATCAAAAATGCATGATTATATGGTGTCATGGCTTTGTAATTAAACAAAATGTGGTTATAATGGAAGTCAATGGGGCAAAAACAGCCACCAACAATAAATTAGGGAGAAAAAAAAGAAAACTAATCAAAAACAATGCATCAAAGGCAATGTTGTTTAACATTTTCAAGACTTTGATAAAAGGTAAAAAAAAATAATCCAGTCCACAATTACAGTGACATCATTTATGAATTTGGCAATTAAAGAGTTAAAATCCTGTAATTTTCTAAGCAATTTAGTAGTTTTGATCAGGACTGAGGATGATTAACAGATTTATGCAAAAATGTAATTATTTATCTGATGTATTTTTCCAACAGTTTAATTCATTGGATGTTTTCATCCCGAACATAACAAGGGTAGTCAATTTGCCCAGTGTTTTGTTGAGTTTTTAAAAATGCAAAGCATTTTCTTAAAATATGTGTCGAAATAAGATTTGTCACCAAAAATCATTCTGCTAGCTGAAACACAGAGAAAACTATGGCCAAATTAAGCCTCAAAATCACCCCAGAGTGGATAAAAATATCCCCAACAGCACACAAGGGTTAATTGAAATGAATGACTTCTAGTCTGTCATATGTTTGAGAGTGTAAGAAGGCAGCTTTAGTAAACCTCAGCAAACAGAGATTACATACAGGGCCATCTCTGTCAGCTGCTCCTTAGTGAGGTTGAGTGGGTGATTGTAGGCTGTTATTCCATATTTGCGTCTCTCTATGTTGGGTGGCAGGTTGGCACGAAGAAGACCGTTGTTCATAATATTCACAAAGGATGCCATGGCATGCCATCCTTTATTATTAAACCAGACCTGAGAGAGACAGAACAGATTACAGATGAAAAGATAGATCAGAAGCTGGTCAATCTTGAGAATAATCTCTCACAGATGCCTCACCTTCACATTGTTTTGGCTGGTGAGTCCTGAAAGCACATCTGGTAGTCTATGAAGGAGCTGATCTAAGGAGCCATTCTGCAAAATAACAATACAAGTGTAAAATGTACACTCATGAATGCTCAGTTGCTCTGGCTGTCTGCCAAGGCATTAATAAGATGTTTTAAAAGTTGCAGTAGTGAATTGCACAATCATATATAGTCATGTCAAGTCAAGCTGAGCGTTATTGTTATTTCACTACATGTCTGGACATGTGTAGGACCATGGTGCTACATAAATAGGCATAATCAGAAATATGAACACAACATATTAGCGTAGCGTAAGAGCTATTTTAAACCTGTACATACCGGAGCAGTGATCTAACTGTACTAACTACTAACTATACATATACTATTAATACTTAAAGCAGGGGTTTCAAACTACCGGCCCATGGGCCATTTATAAATAATATTTATGAGCATAATGCTGACAACACAAACTAAATATGACAGCACAATGTAGATGTTTTCGCAGGGATGTGTTATGAATTTATGTAGATTGGTTATAGAAATGAAAGTGGAATTCCTGACGACTCATTTCAGCGGATTAGAATAATTTTTCTCCAATTTTATATTTAAAGAGCCCCTATTATGGGTTTTTAAAAATGACCTTCCATGCAGTGTGTAACACAGCTCTAAGTAAAGTGAAACATCCAGCTAAGGCTTAAATCTGAAAGTGGACAGTTTAGAACTATTGATTCATCTATAAAAGAGTCGACTCATAGTGGTTTGAATGAATCGACGCTGTAACGAGTCTTTAGCTGTGACGCCAATACGGAACTCAAGCCCCGCCCATTTGCTGCATGCGCAGACCTGGGACAATTGAAACCCCCCAGTCCCGCCCACAAACACTGTAGCAGATCCCTGTTGAATCATGTCGCGAAGACGCTGTGCTCTGAAGTGTGAGGGAAAGTTAGTGTTATTTTCTCTACCCAAACATGAGGCTGTGACTGTCACGGTTGTGGATCTGTCTGTTTCTCTTGTATGTGTGTGTGTGTGGATGTGGGTGTGTTTGTTTGGGTGTTAGGGTGTTTGTTCACTGCGTGGCTGTGTGTGTTTACATTCGTCAGCTGAGCGATCACGTGTCTTGCTGCTACTCAGTCTCACTCAGCTGTTATCAATAACCAGCAGGTGATGCGCGTTACCGCGCGCCTTTATATGTTCAGTGTTTGTATATCGTGTTTGTCAGTTCGTTGTGGTTCACGTCTGTCTCTGTTTCCTGTTAGGCAGCTCTCGCTGAATTCGCTGATGGTGAGTCAACATAGAGCCTGTTGCCTTTGGACTATTCTAGCACGGCTTGTTTCTTTGATGTTGTTCAACTGCCTGCACTGTTGCTCTGATGAACCTTTACTGCTGTTTAGCATGTCGATTTCCTTGAGAGATGCACCTTTGCTCTACCCCCTTTCCCTCAATATCTGGTAAGATATTAGTGAGACACTTCACTCTGGATCTGTTGCTCTGATGAACTATTACCGCTGTTTAGCGTGTCGATTTCCTTGAGTTATGCACCATTGCTCTACCCTATCCTTCAATATCTGGTGAGATCAATACCAGTTGTTATTCCTGTTATCTCTGTTAATAAATCATCTTGCATTCACTTGCATTTGGGTCTCCTGTGTATTTGTGACAGTGAAGAGTCAGTGGTTGAAGTTTATTTTTGCTAAAATATCTCAGCATTATAGCCCCAGCCTTGTGCTGTGTTTCTGTCATTTTTCTGACGAGTGCTTCAGCAATCTACATGCTTACAATGGGGGATTTGTCGGCTGTTTGTTAAAGGAAGGATCAGAAAAGACTATTGATGTATGGGACTTTGTCAGAGCTTGACAGGAACTTTACAGTACACAGATCATGGATCAGTTTCTTCCTCCATTCCACAAGTATAAGTAACTTAAGTGTGATTAAAATGGCTGCCTCCTTGTTTTCTCTAGCTTGCAAATTATGTATTTAATTGTGTTTTGTTGTACTTGTAACCACTTGTAGTGTATCAGGTTAACTCTTTATATTCTCATATCGCGTCTAAAACCATGTTGAAAACGTGACGCGTGCTGCTTTGTTTACAGATTTAAATGTGTTTGTGAGCTCGCAATCTACTGCCATTTGCCATTGCTATGGCCACTATCAGCTGTTCCTACACACGTGCGGTGGTCAAGTTTCAAAATAGTTCAGCTTTTGCCGCTGTGTAGATTAATACTGATTGTGTGTCAATGTTTTTACTTATGGTTAAGAATAGAGCAATATGCTGGTGTTTAAACTGCATTGCTTTAATGCACTCCTGCACTGGGCTCACACATACTCTCTGCACTCTAAATTTTTGTTGATAAGCCGTGCTTGGCATTTCTCACGCTGAATGCAGTCGACCAATCACAACAGGCTGGGTCATCGGACCAATCAGCACAGATTAGCATCGCGCTAAGGAGGGGTTTGGGAACAAATGAATCGCTGAACGAATCATATTGGAGTTGTTGGGATAATTAGGTAAAAATAAAAGCATATTATAAGACAATGAAAGTGTTTTTTGACCTTATGCATATCAGACTATTGTTGGAGACCCCCAAAACCAAAATATGACCTTTTTTAATGCATAATAGGGGCTCTTTAAATTATAATTTTTTTTAGCTTTATTACACACTGCATGAAAGGCAATAGTGTAAAAAACATAACAGTGGCATATTAACCAAAAACATATGTGACATACCTCTGCAATGTTATACCGTCTTCTAATAGCCAAAACAGACTCCTCCAGGTGATGTGGCTCATTCGCAGTTTGAGAGCTTTTAGCCCCAAGAGAGAAACCTCCATATCTGCGACAAATGAGCAGAGACTGAATCAACATCAAATTAAAGGCTTAATGTCTGAATTGGTAAAGGCAATAGACCAGAGGTGGGCAACTACGGCCCGCGGGCCATATGCGGCCCGCTGAACACTTTCATCCGGCCCGCGAGTGAGTTTTTAAAATGCTGCTTCTGAGTAACGGTTTGGTTTCAGAATTAGTAAATTAATGATGCAATACAAGTAAACGCCATTTGATGGCAGTATTGCACGCGGTAGAGTTAGCGCAACCAGTATGGGATGAAATGAGATTGTTGTGAATTTGACTCAAATTATATAATAATTGCTGGTTAAGTGTGTTAATTTTTGTCATAGAATATTTTCCATGCATACATCCACTTAAAAAAGTTCTTTTATCAAAGATTTGTGGTTTCATCAAGTTTTATGATGGTTGATCTGTATATTCTAACAGCAGTGCAAATTAGATTATTATCAATTTGACTGAATAGTAAACTTTAAGAATTATTTTTAATGTGTTAATATGAGATTTGTTTCTTTATTGTAGACAATACTCTTCTATTCTCCACTGTAAAAATTATTACATTATTATTATTATATTTTATAAGGGATTAATTTATTGTTTTATGATGATGATGATAAGTAAATATAAATAGCAGTGCAAATTAATTTGACTTGTAAATTTGACTTTATAATATCTATTAAAAAATCTGTTTTGAGTTAATGTGACATGTTTCTGTCCAATATTACATGTTCGATGCGTACTGCCGCTATAAATAAAAGGTATTTTTTGAAGGATTTGACATGTGGCCCTTCAGTTGGTTTGCAAAACTTGATGTGGCCCTCAGGTCTAAAAAGTTTGCCCACCACTGCAATAGACTCACCTAAATTCATTAACCCATTTTTTTGTCTTCAAACTGTAAAGAAAAAAGAAAAAATACACATCAGTGCTGTCAGATTTGAAACCTTGATTTTATTCCATGTAATTTTACATGGAATATAAGAAATATATAAGAAATATAATATGAAAATGAAACCTTTTCTTCAGAATCTGAGAATATGTTTTTATTAGGTAGTCTGAAATGTTGCGGCCTGTCAAGTTTTGCAGGATATCACCTGTCATTTGTTGCATCTACATTGAAAAAAGATGGAAGAAGGGTTAGCACTAAAATGAAAACATATGAAAAAGTAATATAAGACATTCCATTCAAAGAGATAGTTCACCCAAAAATTAAAGTTAACTTATTATTTACTCACCCTCAAGTAGTTCTAAGAGTTTCTTTCATCAGTTGAACACAAAAAAGAAGATATTTTGAAAAAAGCTGAAAAACGGTTACCATTGACTTTCATAGTAGGAAAAACAAATACTATGGAAGTCAATGGATTGCAGCTTTCTTTAAAATATTTCCTTTTGTGTTCAACAGAGGAAAGAAACTCATAAAGGTTTGAAACAAGTAAAGAGTAAACTTGATCACAGAATTTTCAATTTTGTGTGCACTATCCCTTTAAATGTTTATATTTGACCTAATTCACTGTGGCTCCTAACAAGCAAAATTATAGAGCATTCAAAACATTTATTTTTCATTTTTTCAGTTTTAATGAAAACAAAACAGAAGGTTTTTGAAGGTATCGTTGGGACTCCTCTGTTCAACTTGAGATCATTATCTCAGCATATTAAGCCTGCAGTTATAAATTTAGGGGTGAAATTTGACTCAGATTTTAATTTGACAATCAGATTAGAGCAGTAATAAAATCTAGCTTTTTCAATTAAGACAACTAGCAAAAATAAAGCAATATATACCAAAAAAACAGTTTGAGACAGTAATCCATGCTTTTATGACCACTCGGTTAGATTACTGTAATGCACTGTATGTGGGGAGAAGCAGGTCAGCTATTACCCATTTGCAAATGGTGCAAAATGCTGTAGTACGCCTGTTAACTGGTACTCTAAAATATAACCACATTTTCCCCATGTTGGCATCATTGGTTGCCAGTGAATTTTAGAATACAGTTTAAAATTGTTTAATTTTTTTTTAAATCTCTAAATGATCTTGCCCCACCTTATATCTCTGAGCTTATACACCCCTATAAGCCCACTCGTTCTCTCAGGTGTGTGTGCTTCTGATTGTGCCAAAAACAAAGCGTAAGCTTAGAGGGGATCGTGCTTTCGCTGTGGTAGGTGCTAGACTTTGAAATGATTTGCCGCTGCCCATTAGACAGGCCTCTTCCGTGTTCTAATTTAAATCAGCTCTTAAAACTCTTTTTTTTTTTTCGTTGGCATTTGACACCTGATCTTAATAACTGGTTATTTTAATTTATATGCCTTTTTAGATAGTTTAGCTATATTTTATCTTGTATTTTATACACTATTATGCTTATTTTGTTAAGCATCTTAATTTCAAATTTTATTTGTATGTTTGAGCTGTTTGGGTTTTTACAAAAATCTGTGTGAAATTCATGTCAAAAGTTCCTTTAAATATATATTTACCGAGAAAAATCGTGACATGTTCAATACTTATTTTACCTTCTGTATATAATGTCATTTGAAATCACAGTTTGTGCGAGTCTCAATTTTCATACCATTCTTAAGAGTGTCCAAATTATACACATCATTTTAGAGGATGCTGGGTCCACTTGGCTTTTAGTTATTTTAACTATTAGTTATTTTAATCTATATGCATTTTTAGGTAGTTTAGCTATATTTGATCTTGTATTTTATACACTATTATGCTTATTTTGTTGTATATTTTTAGTACAGCACTTTGGCTCACTTCTGTGTTTTTAAAGTGCTCTATAAATAAAGTTTGACTTGACATTTAAAAATGTAAAACTGACTGATAATGCACAGTATATGATGAATGCATGGATAGACAGACAGACCTGAGGCGGAGGGACTCCTCCTGCTCCTTCTGGACAGTCCGGCAGCATCCTGCGGATACTCTCAGTACTGCACTCACATTCAGGGGAAGGTTTCTCTATACTAAAGTTGCCATTATGAAAGAGCTGCCACGTACTGTATGGAATCTGAGGCCGGACAAACTTTGTTTCAGCTTTCTCTAAACACTCAGTGTCTCTGAAAAAGCACACAATAAAAGCAACATAAGTTACCCAGATTAAACAGTCCAGTCTATTTTCTCTTATTGCATTCCCAAAAACAAGGTTTGTACCCATTTGGCTCCATACACTTGGTCCCAAACCCAGGTGGATCCAGAAGGGCCTTCAGGAGGTTCTGCATGGCTGGGTCCTGTGGGGCATCATTGCTTCAAAGAAAAGAGACAACAGGTGAAATATTGCAGGAGGCAGCAGGCTTTCCTTGATACTGTCCTTTGCTGAACATGTACCTGAAGAAGGTAAACTGCTCTCCATACATCCACGGCTGGAGCTTCAGCGATGGATATTTCCCAAAGGGTGGAACAACGAGACTGAACAGTAGAGCAATAAGGACAAAAACAGCAGGCAAAACAATCTGCAAACAAAATGACAGCTTCGTAAATAAAGTTTTGTTTCAAAAAATGCTTAAAACATGCTCATTAAATCTGCATATATACTTATTTTTTTCCCCCCAATTTCTGTTTAACGGAGAGAAGATTTCTTCAACACATTTCTAATCATAATAGTTTTAATAACTCATTTCTAATAACTGATTTATTTTATCTTTGCCATGATGACAGTAAATAATATTTGACTAGATATATTTCAAGACATTTCTATACAGCTTAAAGTGACATTTAAAGGCTTAACTAGGTTAATTAGGTTAACTAGGCAGGTTAGGGTAATTAGGCAAGTCATTGTATAATGATGGTTTGTTCTGTAGACTATCGGAAAAAAAAATAGGGGCTAATAATTTTGACCTTAAAATGGTTTTTAAAAAATTAAAAACTGCTTTTATTCTAGCAGAAATAAAACAAATAAAAGTTTATCAGACATACTGTGAAAATTTCCTTGCTCTGTTAAACATCATTTGGGAAATATTTAAAAAGAAAACAAAAAATTCAAAGGGGGCGAATAATTCTGACTTCAACTGTATATAAATAAAAATGTTTTCTTATTCAAATAATATATTAAAATGTAATTTATTTCTGATGTCAAACTGAATCACTACACTGTATAAAATATAAATACACTGTATAAATACACTGTTAAAACTGGTGTAAAATTTACAGTATTACTGGCTATTTTGGTCGCCAAAAATACTGTAAATTTTCAATTGCACTGTAAATTAACAATGTTGCTACAGCACAGCTGTAATTATTAATTTACAGTGCGCTTGTATATTTGACAATTTGGTTGCGAGCAATACTGTAAATTTTACAGCAATTTTTTTTTACAGTGTACACAAAAAAAAAAAAACAGCAACATGCAATTTGAAAAATAAATACTGAATATGAAATGCAGTATTTACAGTATTACAACAGGATAACAAGGGAATAAACTACACATACTACAAATTACTATGTGGACCCATCAAATTCCCCCAAAAAGTCTTTTCCAGAACAGCCTGCACTGATGAGTCGTGCACCATTACAATTTTGATTTCATTTTAACTTGAATAATATAATAAAAAGTCATTTAAAATGTTTGTTGATTGATTCGGAAACAGATGTGGGCACCATTTTTAGTTGATCATTTCAAAATGATTGTTTTGGTTATTGTTCCTAACACTATGTACCTGTGCAAAAATGCCTCTGCGACTGCGGAAAGCGTACTTCAGTCTTTTGGTGAAAAGTGCTCGAAGCTGCTGACATGTGTGGAAGCAGCCTGTGAGAGGAGCGCTGTCACTCTGATCATCCCCACTCAGCGGATCTGTCTCCTGAGCCTCTGTGTGCCAGAGAAAGATCTTCCGGTTATAACATCTCATTATAGATATTCTGACTTGCGCCACAGCTGTCAACATTAATTACAGTCTATTCTGATTCATTTTGTACCTTTCCTGATTGACCGTTTCCGTACTGCCAGTGCAGCAGAGAGTAAAGCGAAACAAAACATCTTTAAAATAAGTGACAATCAAAAGATTACATTTTGGTTACATTTGCCCTACAGTGGGTAAAAAAAGTATTGAACACATCCCGATTTTTCTCAGACAACCGTTCTAAAGGTGCTGTTGACCTGTTTATTTGCACAAGTCATGTCAGAAACAAAGCAAAGTAATCCATAAGTACAAAGAAAACTAAACTAATTAATTCAGAAATTAAGTTATTTTGGGCGGCGCAGTGGCACAGTGGCTAGTGCTGTTGCCTTACAGCAAGAAGGTCGCTGGTTTGAGCCTCGGCTGGGTCAGTTAGCGTTTCTGTGTGGAGTTTGCATGTTCTCCCTGTGTTGGCGGGGATTTCCTCCGGGTGCTCCGGTTTCCCCCACAAGTCCAAAGACATGCACTAAAGTGAATTGGGTAGGTTAAATTGTCTGTAGTGTATGTGTGTGAATGAGTGTGTATGGGTGTTTCCCAGTGATGGGTTGCAGCTGGAAGAGCATCCGCCGCATAAAACATATGCTGGATAAGTTGGCGGTTCATTCCGCTGTGGCGACCCCTGATTAATAAAGGGACTACGTCGAAAAGAAAATGAATGAATTAAGTTATTTTTTTGTTTTAAATGAAACAGCATCGAACACATGAAGAAAGGGAGGTGTAAAAATGTATGGAAAGCCCAGACAGCAGCTGAAATCTCTCAGTAGATTTCAGCACTCCTGCCCCTCATCAGTGTAAATTAATATTAGCTGCTTCAGTCTCAGCAAACTACATTAACAGATGATGAAGATGAAACCAGGGAGGACATTTCAGCAAGACGAATGATCATAAACACAATCAAGGATACTCTCAACTGGTTTCAGAAAAGAAAATACAGCTGCTAGATTGGTTTAGCCAATCGCCTAACATAATTTTACGGAAAATAAGACCTAAAGATCAAAGTTTACAGAGGGGACCCAAAGAAAAGTCAAGATGTTTAGATGCTGTTGAAGTCTGGGAAAGAAATCACACATGAGCAATGGACGCGACTCTATTCTCCACACAAGCCAAAAAAATACCATATTACATAATTACCAAAAAAGCCTTTTGTACAAAGTATTAAATACATTTCAGCAGTGCAGTGCCTTCTCCGTGTGCAATTTCACTGTTACTATTTCTTCAGATATTTTTAGTTTGGTTTTATTTGTATGTTTGAATTGTTTGGGTTTTTACCAAATCTATGGGCAAATATAATTATTGTGGTCAGGCAAAAACATAAAGCGTGTATTAATACTACTTTAGAAAGATTAGATCTCATCAAGACAGTAAATAATGTAAGTATATAAACATCTGGCATCCAAAGCATCTTTGAAGAAAACAGAGAACAATGTTAGATATTTAGTTCAAAAGAGAGTGGCTTAGTAGAAAGAATTGGTTGATTGATTGATTGATTGATTGCTTGATTGATTGATTGATAGATTGATTGATTGATTGATTGATTGACAGTAGGGATGCTCCGATCAGGATTTTTGCAGCCGATACCAAGTACCGATTCTTTGTGATGGTGATCGGCCAATACTGAGTACCGATTCTGATGCTTCAAGCTTTATAATACATGGAGCACATTTTCCCCCTAAGTATGATAATTAAGTGGAGATCTTGCCTTACACCTCAGAGAATAAATGAAGAATGTTGCATATAATCCCTCAAACATGTCTCTTATAACCATTTAGTGTGGACATGTCATGGTCAGAAGCAACTTTACAGAAAATAATAGATAAAAAAGATACAAAAAAATGGTAAGAAAAACAACTAACAAAGCAATTTGAAAACATTGCAAAAGATGGAAGAAGAATTCGACATGTCTCAATCAAGAAAAAGTACATATTTGATGTATAAGATGTTAAAATGCACATCTATAAATATATATTTGTTTATTGCAGTAAGTATATTACAAAAAGGAATATTATGAAATATTCAATTAAAACATTTTTTTACCTTTTTAATTGTATTTCAGCCAGGTTTTAGTGAACTTGCAATATTGTCAAACACACAGAACTCTCAGTTCTTATATATGTAAAAAGGTCTAAACACATGCAAGACCATTCCAATATTTTGCTCTCCAACTAGCATGTCTGGTTCCTCTGCATATAAACTCGTAAACAGACACCTGTGATCGGTTCATGAGATCGGCCAGATTGGCGAGTACCGATCGAGTCATAAAATGTGATTATCGGCCGATACCGATCTCTGGCCGATAGATCGGAGCATCCCTAGTTGACAGACTGACTGACTGATTGATTGATTGATTGATTGGCTGGTTGATTGGGTAACTGATTGTTTGATTGATTGATTGATTGATTGATTGATTGATTGATTGATTGATTGATTGATTGATTGATTGATTGATTGATTGATTGATTGATTGATTATGCATCTAAGTTGGTTTGCCAGCTACCATAAAATAAGAGTAGAAGAAGTTATAGCAATGTATTTAATCCAAGCATTAGCTAGTCTCAGCACTCAGAGGACATAAGGAGTTGATAAATGCCATTGCTTTCTACAGGCTGATAAAATGTCACATTTTAATACTGTGTGTGTGTAAGATCTAGCAGTGTTTTTCTTATTTTAATATTTCAGTATTACAAAACAAGGGTATGCAAGCTTTTTCAGTTAAAAAAAAACTATTTTAGCTATGTTTTTCCACCTGTGAACTACATGTTAACATCTTTTATCTAAATTATCTTACTCAGGAGAGTACTAAATAATAAAATAACATGGATTTTGCATGAACTCTCTTATTTAGTTAAAATTCTTCACATTTGAACAGATTCTTCAATGGGTATGCAGACCTTTAAGCATGTACTGTATGTACTCCACTACATACACAACACTCCTTAGCTATGCTAAATACACTGTAAACCTTGGGCTCTTGAGGATTATTGATTTACTATTTTGTTTTTTAAAGACACAGTTAAATGTGATGTCTTATTTCAATCATTTAAGTGCCAGCAGAAAGTCTGCATGCTCCACATTTAGGCCCAATCCCAATTCTATTTTTGTACCTCTACCCCTTCCCCTTGGCCCTTGAAACCGAGGGTGAAGGGGAAGGGCTTCAAAATTTACCCCTAAGAATTGGGACAGCACTACAGCACCTGCACACGTCATCATATGTCATCACAATCTCTTGCTGTAGTTATTCCAGTTGTGCTATTTTTTGGTATTTATCTTCAGGAAATCACCGAAGGCATATATTATGTTATCATAACGATCTAATGTGGCAATAAGATCGTAACTCTACTGTGCATTTACATCGTGGCCATATTCATCTATGTAAACACACCAAAACAACATTTACATTATAGCAGACACTGTGAAAACCTCGTTCTCAGCCACTAGACTTTTCTGACATGGTATTCGAGCGTCATCGAGTGTCAGAATGTTGTGGGACTGCTATACAGGAGTTATGATTATAGATTATAGATCTCAAAATTTTGCGGTTTTTATTTTAACGTTTTTTTTAAGCATGACGGTAAAACACGAACGCGGTTATGAATATATTAAATCATGTGCTTGTTTCTTGTAAAAATTCGTAATAATGACAAAAAAATACTAATTTGTGGATCTCCTTATTTCAGGGTGCAGCTGTAGCTGGTGTATTCTGGGAAATTTTCTTACCCCTTGGTTTCGAGTGTGCTCCTGAAAAATCTTCGTTCGAAGGGGTGTCTACCCCTTGCCCTTAGCCCTACACCTTAAAGCTAAAGAGAATTGGGACACCCCTACCCCTTCACAGGAACGCGCAAAACGAGGGGTAGGGGTAAGGGGAAGGGCTAAGGAGTAGAATTGGGATTGGGCCTTAGTACAACTGTGACTTTATGTAAAATTGCTATGAAAATTTGCTCAGGTTTAAAATGCAATCCTTTACCTGCATCTCTGTCCTCAGATTGCGCCCCCTGGGGTTCTTGAGACACTGGCGGATCTCCTGGGTCTGCATCCACACCAGTCTCCTCTGCCACACGCAGAAAGATCTAAAATATACAGGCAGAGCTAATTACTCCTTAGCCATAAGAATCATTAGCACTCATCTTAAATTTGAATTATTTTAAAAATATTTACCAATTGTTGCATAATGGAGAAGTTTTTTCCAACACATTGGTAAACATAATAATTTTAAAAACTAATTTTTAATATTTTTTGTCTTTGCCATGATGACAGTGCATAATATTTTACTAGTTATTTTGCAAGATACTAGTTTTCAGTCTAAAGTGCAATTTAAAAACTTATTATAACTAGGCAGGTTAGGATAATTAGGCAAGTAGCTGGATGACAGTGGTTTGTTCTGTAGAAAAAAATATAATTCTTAAGGGGGCAAATAATATTGTCCTTATTGTCCTTAAATTGTTTTAAAAATATATACAGTTAAAGTCAGAATTATTAGCCCTCCTGAATTATAAGCACCCCTGTTTATTTTTTCCCCCAATTTCTGTTTAACAGAAAGCAGATTTTTTCAACACATTTCTAAGCATAATAGTTTTAATAACTCATTTCTAATAACGTATGTATTTTATCTTTGCCATGATGACAGTAAATAATATTTTACTAGATATTTTTCAAGACACTTCTAAACAGCTTAAAGTGACATTTAAAGGCTTAACTAGGTTAACTAGGCAGGTTAAGGTAATTAGGCAAGTTATTGTATAACGATGGTTTGTTCCGTAGACAGTCGAAAAAATATAACTTAAAGGGGCTAATAATTTTGTCCTAAAATGGCTTTAAAAAATTAAAAACTGCTTTTATTCTAGCTGAAATAAAACAAGTAGGACTTTCTTAAGAAGAAAAAATATTATCAGACATAATGTGAAAATTTCCTTGCTCTGTTAAACATAATTTCGGAAATATTTAAAAAAGAAAAAAAATTCAAAAGGGGGCTAATAATTCTGACTTCAACTGTATATAAAACTGGTTTTATTCCAGCCAAACCTAAAAAAAAAATAAGACTTTCCCCAGAAGAAGAAATATTATAGGAATTACTGTGAAAAATTGCCTTGGTCTGTAAAGCATCGTTTGGAAAATATTTTAAAGACAACAAAAAGTTTACAGGAGGGCTAATCATTTTGACTTTAAATGTCTCACCTCCTCTAGCGTGGTGTCTGACAAACCGTAGCTGACCACACCAAACTCGCCCTGCCGTTTGTCCAATTCATTCAAGAACAGAGCAAGAGTGCCGTCCTCTGAGGCAGCATTGGGCAGGTTGATGACAGCCTCCCTGCCGATGTCCTCCACCAGCTGAGCATCAGGAACATACTGCTGTGCAAGAGCCATTAGAGCTGCAACATCTAAGACAGGAAAGAGCCTTTAGATAACACTTAAGACTAATATGTATATTATATAAACAATATACATATACAATTGAAGTTAGAATTATTAGCCCCCCTGTATATTTTTTTCCCAATTTCTGTTTAACGGAAAGAAGATTTTTTTTTAACACATTTCTAATCATAATAGTTTTATTAACTAATTTCTAATATTATTTTATTTCCAATATTTATTTTATTATTTATTTTTTATCTTTGCCATGATAACAGTAAATAATATTTTACTAGATATTTATCAAGATAAATAAAAAGATTAACGTGCTATTCAAAGGCTTAACTAGGTTAATTAGGTTAACTATGCAAATTAGGGTAATTAGGCAAGTCATTGTATAATGATTGTTTGTTCTCTAGACTATCGGAAAAAAAAATATTGCTTAAGCGGGCAAATAATATTGCTTTTAATCTAGCTGAAATAAAACAAATAAGACTTTCTCCAGAAGAAAAAAATTGTATAGGAAATACTGTGAAAAAATCCTTGCTCAGTTAAACATAATTTGGGAAATATTTGAAAATGAAAAAAAATTCACAGGATGGCTAATAATTTTGACTTCAACTGTATATAACAGTATGGAAACACTAGCCACTACAATAGAAACTGCAGGAAACTTAAGACATGTGATGCAAACATTCCTGGCTATACTAACCAAATCCATTCTCTTCACTGCCCAGGCCTGTGTCATCACTTAAAGAGGAATCACTGTCCTGAAACACAGACACCTGGTGATGTTATGCTGGAGAGCACAGTATGTTGTATAAAAGGTTTGTGGCCCCATGGTAGTTTATGAGGAAACTAAAGAGGGGATCGTAAACTGATGAAAATTAATTATACTGAATGTAAAATTAATAATTGTAGCAACTCAATGAATATAAAAATACTTCAATCACAATTTTGTGTGCTAAAAAGACAGCAAAGACTGCAACTGTTAAGCAGGTTTAGAGAGTGAAGAAGGGCACTGTGTTACACACATTCATATTACAGTGTTTTCAGCATCAAAATGCCTTACTTTTCTGTGAAAGCTTCTCGCATACTCCATCTCTGTACAGATTTGTACAAGCATTTTGGGAACATTCACACAACTCTCAATGACAACGTTTACATGGACACCAATAATTCGATTTTAATGCGATTAAGACAATACTCTGATTAAGAGTCTACCATGTAAACAGTGATGTTTGATTAATTTAATCAGATTAAGGTCATAATCGAACTAAAGAGAAATCGAATTAAGACATGTGGAGTATGCCGATTTTAGACGCATTATTAAAGTGCAGTACATACATGTAAACACCTTAATTGAACTATTACCCTCATGTAGGACTTTAAGCCGCTTTTTGCAACAGGGTAGTCCACACACACACACACACCCAGACACACACACACACACGCACGGCTGATTGACACTTTGCACCTACCGAGTCAGTGCAGACCACAGACAACTGCATCGTGAAATGCTGAGTTTTTTTTTCTTCCATTGAGCATGCGGTATGAGCTTACATTAAAACAACTCTTCCAGCAGTTCATAGTTGCATTCAATATCTCGTTTGTCACGGTGGGCTTGCATGACATGTTCGTGAATGAAAGTTAAAGTGCCAAACTGCAGTTAAAGTCGACAAATTAAAAATAAAACACCCGAAATTACATGAAACTCCAGAGGAAATGCGGATAGCGCGGTGATGCAATGACGTTAATCGAATTATGTGCTGTAACATGCAAAACGCGATCATGAAAGTAACACTCAAAAAGTAACTCATGTAAACACCTTAATCATATTATTCTCTTAATTAGATTAAAGCAAATAATTCGATTACTGATGTCCATGTAAACGTAGTCACTGTTGCTCTGCATATTTTACAGAATTCATAGTTTTTTCCCCTAAAAAACGCTTGAAGATTTAAAAGTGTAGAATTTAGTAAATGTTATATTTTACCTTAAAATAATTGCAAATGTTAGTATTGTACCTTTGTTTAAAACATTAAAAATTACACAACTGCTAAAAAACACTATGGGCTCTATTTTAACGATCTAGGCGCAAAGTAAAAAGGATTAAGGGTGTGTCCGAATCCACTTTTGCTATTTTAGGAGCAGAAAAATACGCTTTTCACATTGGTGCATGGTCTAACAGGGTTGTGCTTATTCTCTTAATGAGTTATGGGTGTGTTTGGAGAATAAACCAATCAGAGTCTCATCTCCCATTCCCTTTAAGAGTCAGTTGCGTCACACCATGGCGCATTTGCTATTTACATGGCAGACTTTGTAAGTGGAAAAACTGAACACTTCACTAGCGAGAAAACAGTTAAACAGCAACTGCAGTGAGAGGATAAAGAACGAGCCTCCTTCATTCAGCCTCTTTACTTTCTCTTTCTCTTTTTCGTGGATAAGGAAACGGTGCTGTACGCACTCCACTGAAGACATCCATTAGCCTACATAATTAATTTCATTTGTTAAGTGCAAAAGCTATTTCTGTTTCAAAGCTATTCCTAAATTCAGTTCTAATTTCCAGCAAATGAATAAATGAGCATTAATAACGAAGTGCAGTTAAAAAAACTTGAGTTATATCCAAATACACATGCTATGCCCCATATGGTCCAAAACCTGACAGGTGTGGACAAATCTAAGCCTGTTTTTAATAAAAAAAACAATTATAAATATGTATATTATAAATAATACTGCTAATAATATTAATAATAATAATAATAATAATAAAAATAAAAATAATAATAATAACAACATTATACAAAAGCACATTGTCATGAATAAACTGAAAAAGCCCCCTGAGGTGAAGAAGGCATGAAGGCAGTGGTTTTTATATTTATGTAAAAGTAATAATTTCTGTAATATTTTAATCCTTTAATTCTTTTTCATTTGTAAAGATATTTGTGTACTGCTGTACATCCTGTGTGTATTAAGCAATGTGTAAGCGTTTAAAGCGCACAACTAACATGCTTTGCACTGGACTTTAAAACCAGCTTTCAGTTGGTCTATTGCACAGTTTACATTATTTCCTCAAAATAGCAACGCACCAACAATGTGCCTTAACACACCTCCTTTATAGGCCGGAGCACCCATGAGTCCACAAAGTGGCACAAATAGATTTGCTATTTAAACAATGTGGTGCAAAACGGGAAAATTAGGGTTGCGCTGGTCTGAAAATAGCAACACCTGACGCCAAACATGTCTTGCCCTTTATTGCGCCGGGTGTATGATAGGGCCCAATAAGACAATTACAGTCAAAAAATAAATCACAAGTTATTTGGTGTCTAATATCATGAACTACACAACTCAATTGGGCAAAATCTGCAAAAATCTTTTCCATGTCCTAGCCATCAGAGACATTAGAATTTAAAAACATAGTTTCTATTTCTGAAATGTTGTGGCTGAAACAACAGCATGACTACTATGACAATGATCACCTCAGGTGATAATTGTTTGATTTGGCTGTTAAATGTTACCAGCGTGAGTTTGAATACCATATTACATGAGATTTATTGTCATACTGAAAGCGGCAACTGTGTACCTCAGATCTTGAAAATAAAATAACTAGCAAACTTGAATACTTAATAATCATTGATTAGATTATAATCCTTTACATATCATTGGAAGTGCACTATTCTGCTTTTTTTGAATGACTCTGATATTTAATGTTTCTGTTGTGTTGCACCTGGTGCAGACAGACAAATTGCTTGTCGGTAAAATCTTGTTGTATTGCATGCTGTCAGGACATAGTACTGTATAAAGCCCTGTTTGGAAAGCCCTGGTATAACTGATGGACAAAAAATGTCAAGGTACTCAATGGGAAATGGAGAATAGGATATGTTCCTGTTGGCGTGTTCTATGTGATGTTTTATAAACAAATTTCGGGAGGAGCACGCGCAGATGTTTCAGCAATTCTTTACGTCATTGATAATCATTCTATTATCCAATCAGCATTAGACCAAACCCCTATAAATTCCAAAGTGGTCCTACCTGCTTCATCTCACGACTTTAGCATCCCTCCACCACCCCAACACCGCATTTCCTAAACATTATCTACTCGGGGGGAGCGTTCTGAGGCCGGGCTAGACTCTTCGCTCGAACCCCAACTCCTCTCTGTTCCCCGATACGGGGAATAACGCGAGTTGGGGAGGGGTCTTCCCCGAGCTTAGAGCCCTCTCCCTGGACAGCACGCCAATGAAATGTGCCTCATCTCACCTTGGGACTTGCAGCTGAAGGGATTTTGCCACTGTTGGTGCTGCTGGGTGTCCTATGCATTTCTCGCTTCACCAGCGTTAGGTAGTATCCTGTACCAAGACGTGCTTTGAGGAACAGTGGTGTTCCACAGCAGCACAGTTTTCCCTGGGAAATGATTGCAATGCGATCACCGAGGAGATCAGCCTCGTCCATGTAATGTGTGGACAGAATGATGGTGCGACCTAAAATGCAAAAGGATTTAAGTCTGACAATAGAAACCAGTGGATTAAAGTCACTTTTCATCAAGTAAAACATGAAAAGACCTTCACGGTATTTAAGCAAAAGGTCCCAAATCCCACGGCGTGAGTAAGGGTCCACACCAGCTGTGGGCTCATCCAAAACCACAACCTTTGACCCACCTATGAACGCAATTGCTACCGACAGTTTCCTCTGCATGCCACCTGCCAAGAAAGACAAAATACAGGCAATTAAAGGCTGGAGGTTACAGTTGAGAGAACACCACATATTTCAAACCCTGCAGATCCATGAAAGGATCTGAAATATATATTTTGACTGGACCACAAAACCTTAAATCAACTTTTTTTAAACTGAGATTTACATAATCTGAAAGCTTAGATACAACTATTGACTGTGCAACTATTGGCTAATATGGAATCTGAAAGTCTAAATATTAAGAAATTCATCTTTAAATTTGTCCAAATTAAGCTCTTAGCAATGCATATTATTCATCAAAAGTTAAGTTTTGATAAATTTCAGTAGTAAATGTACAACAATATCTTCATGGAACATGATCTTTACTTAATATCCTAATGATTTTTGCCATAAAAGAAAAATCAATCATTTTGACCCATACAATGTATTTTTGGTTATTGCCAAAAGATATCCGTGCAACATAAGACTGCTTTTGTGCTCCAGGGTCACATTTGTCATAATACCTGAAAGGTTTTTAGTCTGCTCAAATCGTTTGTGTTGCAAGCCCACATCCTCCAGAAGGGAATTCATCTCTTTGTTCACCTCCTCCAAGCTCATGCCCTTCATTCGACCATAAAACCACACATGCTCCTCCACTGTAAGTCTTTAACAGCATACAAGAAAACACCAATCATGTTACACAAAAAATTAAGTACAGAAAGTATGAGCTTGATATGGTAATACAAAATGTACTATTACAATTACAATAAAAAAACTGCAGTGGTACCATGTAACTGATGTTATTTTTTATATTATATTATATTATATTATATTATATTATATTATATTATATTATATTATATTATATTATATTATATTATATTATATTATATTATATTATATTTATTATATTATGCTTTTATTATATTATAACAGTTAAAAAGCAAAAATAAGACAATATAGGTCACTTAAAATAATCAGTATAATATATAACAATGCCAACATCAGTGGATCTCTAAGCAAAATTCCCAAAGAACATGTAAAATTATCATGATACCACTTTTATGCTTTTAGTCCAATGGTGCCCTACATGTCAAAGAGGACATTGTGCTGGGGACAAACACCCAGAGTCCTGCGGATGATGTCCATATCTGAGCGAATGTCCATTCCCTTCACATATATCGTACCAGCAGTGGGAGGAAACAGCCCTGTTAGAATGGACCTGTGAGTCAAACCATGAAGCATTAAATGAGTTGCAGTAGTAAGCTAGTCAAGTGAATAATAAAAATAAAATAATAAATATTTGTTATGATTAATTTTTAACTCTAACATTGTGGTTGTCTTGCCAGCTCCATTGTGACCCAGAAAAGATGTTATTTGGCCCTCGTAGAACTTTATGTTAAGATGATTAACAGCAAGCTTGGCCCCCTTTTTATAAATCTTCACTAAGTTTCTTATAGAAACTCCCAGAGTGAGATTTGTTGGTTCAGCTTCAATCCGGCCTGCAATTAGGCATGGGGAATTATTGTAAATATTAAATCAAAAACATGATGCACAAATATAATTCGCCAACAGTATTATTAATAATATTCTGAGAAAAAAAACACACTTAACACTTCTGTATGAAAAAACATAGGTCATTTATAGTTTGCTGCACTTACCATTTTGTTCCTCTCTAGGTGCTGGAGGAATGGGTAACCCCAACTCTAAGGGAACCCCACCCCAGTAATTCAGCTGGAAGATAAAATACCACGGCCTGGGAATCCCATACTGCCCTGAAAAACAACATTATTGTTTTATTTTTACACATAGGCTAATTCAACCATTGCAACAGGCATGAACATATATATATATATATATATATATATATATATATATATATATATATATATATATATATATATATATATATATATATATATATATATATATATATATATATATATATATATATATATATATACATACACAGTTGAAGTCAGAATTATTAAACCGCCTTGAAATAATCTTTTCTTTTTAAAATATTTCCCAAACGATGTTTAACAGAGCAAGGAAATTTTCACAGTATGTCTGATAATATTTTTTCTTCTGGAGAAAGTCTTATTTGTTTTATTTCGGCTAGAATAAAAGCAGCTTTTAAGTTTTTAAGAACCATTTTAAGGTCAAAATTATAAGCCCCTTTAAACTATTTTTTTTCTTCTCAATAGTCAACAGAACAAACCATATTGCGTAATTACCCTAACCTGCCTAGTTAACCTAATTAACCTAGTTAAGCCTTTAAATGTCACTTTAAGCTGTATAGAAGTGTCTTGAAAAATATCTAGTAAAATATTATTTACTGTCATCATGGCAAAGATAAAATAAATCAGTTATTAGAAATGAGTTATTAAAACTATTATGTTTAGAAATGTGTTGAAAAAATCTTCTCTCCGTTAAACAGAAATTGGGGAAAAAAAATAAAAAGGAGGGCTAATAATTCAGGGGGGCTAATAATTCTGACTTCAACTGTATGTGTATAATTAAATGTCAAAAAAAGTCACAATATTAGTATGTTACTCTATTTTTGTAAATTAATCCAGGCTTGATGAGCATTAGAGCATTACTTCTTTCTAAAAACACAAACATAATCCTACCAACCCAAATCCTTTCTTCACAGCAATCCCAAAATCCATTTTAAGACATCAAAATAAGACACAGCTGGATTTATACATGTCTGATTTAGCAGGAGATGCTTTACCTGGAAAGACAGCTTCAATGTACCAGGCGGCCAGTGCATAGATTAGAGCATCTGCATACAGCATCGTGATGGAGGTGTTGAAGCTGTAGGTGTCTCCCTCCATGGGGCTGGATTTCAAGTTAAACCACTGGATTCCCACACCCTGCTCTTCATACTGAGAGAAATACTCACAGCCAAAACCAAAGGCCACTGGAGACAGGAAGCTCTAAGAGAAAACAAGCCATTCATTTAGACATCGGGTGTTGCAGGATTAGTTCAGATAGTGATTCTAAGTTTTCACTTTCTAACCCTCTTCAGATCTCAAATTTGATGCTGATATCTGCAATGAATCCTGTAGTTTTAAAAAAAATAATTCCCAAATGATGTTTAACAGAGCAAGGAATTTTTCACAGTAATTCCTATAATATTTTTTCTTCTGGAGAAAGTCTTATTTGTTTTATTTCGGCTAAAATAAAAGCAGTTTTTATTTTTTTTAAAAAACATTTTAAGGTCAATATTATTAGCCCCTTTAAGCAATATTTCTTTTTTCGATTGTCTACTGAACAAACCATCCTTATCCAATGACTTGCCTAATTACCCTAACTTGCCTAATTAATCTAGTTATGCCTTTAAATGTCACTTTAAGCGTAAATATAGTAAAATATCATGGCAAAGATAAAAAAAAAAAAAAATCAATTATTAGAAATTAATTATTAAATCTTCCTTCCGTTAAACAGAAATCGGGGAAAAAATACCCCAATACATACATACAGGGGGCTAATAATTCAGAAGGGCTAATAATTCTCTGACTTCAAGTGTATATAGTCATGCAGTGTGGAAGCGCCAACCCGACAGAGGAAAAATCTCACCGCTAAGATCCTGTGTGTGCTGGTCAGATATTCCCTCCAGGCTACACACAGCACATACGGCAGGTAAAGTGTGAAGTAAATGAGTCCTCCGCACGCTGCTGCCAGGTTAGCACGTGAGAAGAACGTGCTGATGAGGAAGCAAAGCATGATGGTGGCTGTAGCAAACGCAGCCAGGAAGAAGAACACAACAGCCGGGTCACTGTAGGGTAAAATATCTCCCCACTGCAAAAGACAGCAGAGAGACAGAAAGCTTAATACATACTTTGACAAATTTAAGAAACATTTAAGAGGAACTATAGACCTTTTCCAAGCATTTTCCAAGCACTTTCCAGATGCAAATGTGTACAGAGCTTTACAAGTGTGACAAATTACATATTTGCACACCTACTTTATCATATTATATCAGATGCGATTTGTTATAGTGCTCTATAGTATTAGTATAATATGTTTGATTGGGTGTCACGGTGGCGCAGTGGGTAGCACGATCACCTCACTGCAAAAAGGTTGCTGGTTCGAGCCTCGGTTGGGTCAGTTGGCATTACACGGAGTTTGCATGTTCTCCCCGTGTTGGTGTTGGTTTCCCTTTGGGTGCTCAAGTTTCCCCCCCAATAAGCTAAATTGGCCGTAGTGTAAGTGTGTGAATGCATGAGTGTATGGGTGTTTCCCAGTGTTGGGTTGCGGTTGAAAGGCCTCCGCTGTGTAAAACATATGCTGAATAAGTTGGCGGTTCATTCTGCTGTGGCGACCCCTGATTAATAAAGGGACTAAGCCGAAGGAAAATGACTGAATGAATATGTTTAATGTTTGCCCCAAGTCAACCACTGAATTACTATAATTTTTACTCTTTTAAATGTCATTAACCCACATCTTAAAGATGTCATCTTTCATCTTAAAGTTATATTTATTTTAATAAACAGCAAAAACGTAACCTGATAAAGGCAAGTGTTTGCTGAAACAGGTAGGCACAGTTTTAAGGAATAGCCATGTCACATTTTTCGAGTGCTGGGACTTACTTTTGCTGTTTATTCTGATGAAAGAGCACCGACACATTAATTAAGCTACCCCTGAGCACTTTTTGTTGGATTTTGGATTTTTATATTTATTTTAGGGCGACGCGGTGGCCCAATGGGTAACACGTTCGCCTCACAGCCATATCACCCTGCAGCCCAAGAGCGGTTACTCACTGAAGCTAAGCAGGGCTGAGCCTGGTCAGTATCTGGATGGGAGACCACAGGGGAAAACTATGTTGCTGTTGGAAGTGGTGTTAGATAGGCCAGCAGGGGGCGCTCAACCTGTGGTCTGTGTGAATCCTAATGCCCCAGTAAAAGTGAAGGGGACACTACACTTTCAGTGGGCGCCGTCTTTCGGATGAGACGTTAAACCGAGGTCCTGACTCTCTGTGGTCATTAAAAATCCCATGGCACTTCTCGTAAAGAGTAGGGGTGTAACCTGGCTGGGTCGTCCTGGCTGGCTGGGTAGTCCTGGCTGGGTCTGTTGGCATTTCTGTGTGGAGTTTGCATGTTCTCCCTGTGTTGGTGTGGGATTCCTCTGTGTGCTCCGGTTTCACCCACAGTCCAAAGGCATGCACTATTGACCTTATTCTACAATGTGAAAGTGCGCTCAATTTTGCGATTGTTTTAGAACTTCCGATTCAGTCGCCTATAGGACAATAAATGACTAGGAATAATAAACGGCAGAAAAACGGTCAAACTATTGCTCTACAAACAACTGTTTGCATGACTATACAGACCAAGTAGAATAATATAATAAGAAAATGTCAGTTTGCAACATCAAGCAGTGTAACGATCTGTTTTAACGTCTAAAAATGAATGGAAGTGAATGGGACAGGAAGTCTTAAGCCAAAGCGATTCAAATGGCTGCGTCCACTAGTATGTGAAGAATAAGGAGAATAGGTGAATTGAATAAACTAAATTGGCTGTAGTGCATGTGTGTGAATAGGAATGTGTGGGCGTTTCCCAGTGATGGGTTGCAGCTGGAAGGGTATCCAATGTGTAAAATAAATGCTGGATAAGTTGCCGGTTTATTCCGCTGTGGACACCCCTGATGAATAAAGGGACTAAGCCGAAGGAAAACGAATGACCTAATATTTTAACAAATTAATAAATAAGTAAAGAAATAAACATTTGAATAATAACAGAAAATCTATAAATGAATATACAGAGGGGGAAAAGGAAGTAAATAAAAAAAGAAACAACATGTCATCTATAAGTACTAATATCGGTCATTAAATAATCACGAAATTAAACAGTCACAACTTCTGGAAAAGCACACAACACTTGACTAAAGGACTTTTGTAGCTTTAATGAGAAACAAATCAAGTTTAATTCTTACAGTGAAGACATGTTCAAAGCTCAGTTTTTGTTTTATTTGTATATATTTTACTCTATTTGTTTTGTTTTTTTTCAATCATTTTCAGGACTATTTGTTTTTTGTTTTTTTTTTTACTTGTGTTTACTTGTTTCTTTTTTACTTTGGATTTTAGTTACCCATTCTGCTGTGGCACTAAGAATTGTGAGATTTCATGATCTCTTAAATGTTTACTGTAGGTCAGGGGTGTCCAAACTCGGTCCTGGAGGGCCGGTGTCCAGCAGATTTTCGCTCCAACTTGCCTCAACACACTTGCAAAGATGTTTCTAGAAAGCCTAGTAAGTCTGATTGGGGTTGGAACTAAACTTTGCAGGACACCCGCCCTCCAGGACTGAGTTTGGACACCCCTGCTGTAGGTGTAATAGTAACCTTATTTCCAGAATCTACAGTGCTCAGCATATATAAGTACACCCCCCACAAATCTCTTATTTAAATTAGTATTTTCTATAGGAAGCTTTACAATATTATATTTGTGCGTATACATTAGTTTAGTCAGTACTGAAGCCAAATCTGGAGCTTACAACAATGGTTCAAAAATTAGTAGCCCAAATTTATATGTAAGGGAAAAATATTAAATACAAATTTCAAAATAATCAAAAATCAAGAAAAGCAAAAAATATAAAAAAAATTGTTGAAATAATGTATGTTGTCATTTTTTTTTGTTGTTGCAATATTTAGCTTGAATGTAATTGTATTACCTTTCCATTTCCAAAGATGTTCTGTGACTAAATTATTATTTTAATAAATATATCTGTTTAATAAATCTGTTTTGTTCAAATGCACCAATATATATTACCCATATTCACTGAGAAATGGATCAAAATATTTATTTTTAAAATGTGGTGTACTCAATTATGCTGAGCAGTGTAGGGCAAAAAATAGTAAAAAGTTAAAGTGGTGTCATCAAAAATCATGTTGTTCTCTGCAGAGTTGTAACTTTGTTTTTACACAGCTCACCTTAAGAGCAGCGATGAGGAGTCCAGCACTGAACAGGAAAGGCAGGTAACTGCTGATGAACCAGCTGAACCACAGCATCCCTGAGCTCAGACCCATGATGCGCATGGTCTCCTTCAGACGAGCCTCTTTCTCATAGACAACACCCTTGATGATCATGGCCACAGAATAGATCCACGCCAGTGTCATAAACAGAGGCAGAGAACGATTCAGGACACGTATAAACCTAACAAAACAAGTGGGGAAAAAAAGGTTACTGACCTGTGCTAAAGAAAAAGAACAAATAATGTAATTTGATAATATTTTTTTGGCTTGCCGTATCACATTCTACATTCATTTGATCATAACTTTTATGGCTGAAAATACTTTTTTTTTAAACAAAATAACATTTAGCAATACTGATTATTAATTAATAATTAATATAGTATTAATTAATAGTTAATAATAATAATAATAATTATAAAAATAACTTGTGTAACAAGTGATAAAAATACAAAACACACAAAAATACTTTACTTGAAGGGGTTTTAATAAGACTGTCATGAAATCTTTATAATAATGACATGACATATTTCAGGAGGCGACGCAGTGGCGCAGTAGGTAGTGCTGTCGCCTCACAGCAAGAAGGTCGCTGGTTCGAGCCTCGACTGGGTCAGTTGGCGTTTCTATGTGGAGTTTCCATGTTCTCCCCGTGTTCGCGTGGGTTTCCTCCGGGTGCTCCGGTTTCCCCCATAGTCCAAAGACATGCGGTACAGGTGAATTGGGTAGGCTAAATTGTCCGTAGTGTATGTGTGTGAATGAGTGTGTATGGATGTTTCCCAGAGATGGGTTGCGGCTGGAAGGCATCCGCTGTGTAAAACATGTGCTGGATAAGTTGGCGGTTCATTCCGCTGTGGCGACCCCGGATTATTAAAGGGACTAAGCCGAAAAAGAAAATGAGTGAATGAATATTTCAGGAATGTGAATGAGATTTTAATACCTGCTTATAACAGCTGTCATTAAGTGTCATTTGCTCAGTTATGACATTCTAAATGCAAATATTACATTGTTTGTTATGGAAACTTTTTTGTAAACAATTGTTTTGAAGGATTCGGATTTCTACCTTCCAATCCGTCTCATCAACGTTTATGGACGTCAATGGATCAACGTTCATCCTGTTCTCATCATCCTGTTTCTCATTATCTTTATTAAAGATGATTGTTGAATAAAGAATAAGTTGACACATTGCTTAATATAAGAACGTTCAGTGCGTTTGCCTGTCTCTTCGTAACTATTGTCAGGAGCCACCAAACTAGGTCAGAGGTCACGGAGACCTCGAGTGGAACTGAAGGGCTGAGGACTGGAAACAACTGTTTCTGTTGTTATTTCCATGAGTTAATACGATCTACTGTAAAATGTCTAAAGTGATTTTGCTATTTTTACGGTTAATTCTTTTAAAGTGATTCTACTTTTTATTTAAGATAGACGTTGTGTAGTGAGAATATAACTGCCTGAATGTAGATTTTACCGGTTTTTAACCAGTTTTGATAAAGACGGCTGAGAGTACACTCAGCCTTGGGTAAGAAACAGGTTGTACTTTAAGTGTGTGTGTTCTATTTGATTGTGGATCAGTTTTCACAGGTCTGGAGTCAGCTCTAAACAGTCTAGTGGATGTCTGACGTTTATGCTTAAGATATTGTTCAGTATTGTACGCACGCACCCACGTGGAAATTTTCTAAGTCTATCTGTGTTTTAACCAATCAGGTTATAACACCTATATGTATGACGCAGTTAATGTTGTTATGTGAGAGTATAATTGATGTTGATTTATGATTGCAAGCAGAGCGGCCTAGGAATTCATTGTGAGTGTTGAAGCTGGCTTCTGCTGATGAAACTCCAAACTATCTTCAGTAAACTTCATTTATTTATTTGAATCTCTGACTCCGGCTCCTTTTCATCTGACAGACTGGTCATTCTTTGGGTTAATAACTGTAAATAATCCCTACAGTTTTTATTACTGCAATTTTTGTTTAATATTGAGATATAATACTATAATACAGCATATGACTATATCGTAAGTTTGTTATGGAACCTTGACATAAGTACATCACAAACTGTTTTTGTCTTTGTCATGACAACTTGACATTACAAAGACAACATAACTAGTCATAAATCTGTCATAAACATGATTGTCATGAAACCATTATAATTATAGAAAGAAAAACATCAGTGTAGGAAAATCTTAAAGCAGGTGCTCGATCAAGCCAAACACAATAAAAAAGTAAAAAACAAATCAGCACACTGCCACTTTAGCTCTCAAAAGACAAATTTAATTGAATGTTTCAACCTACAAGGTCTTCACCAGGAACTTAATCAAGACCTTGTAGGTTGTAACGTTAATAAATGTGTCTTTTGAGAGGTAAAGTGGCAGTGGGCTGATTGTTTTTACTTTTACCATTATAAATCTGTAATGAATTTTATAACAGCCTTATTAATATTTTTTAGACATCAACTACAGTGGTACAAGCTGAATTTGTCATTAAAATGTCATTAAATATTAATGACGGTCTTAAAAATGATTTGATAGAGTAATGACACCTTTAATGAGACATTTTAATGACAAATACAGTTTGTTCTACTGAAACAGTGATCAGAAAAATATTCATTATATTAAATATTCAAATATTCATTCAGTCAAAATTATAACGGCCTCTGGACAATCGTCTTTTTGACAGATTTATGACAAGTTTTGTTGTCTTGGTAATGTCAAGTTGTCATGACAAAGATAAAGACCAGTTGGGATGTATCTGTTTATGTCAAGTTGTCATTGCAAACAGTTATATTTGCATTTAAAATTACATGAGCCAATGACACTTAATAACAGTTGTCATAAGCATGCATATAAGCTCATTCACATTCATGACATACAGAGGGGGAAATAAGTTTTGAACACGTCACCATTTTTCTCAGAAAACATATTTCTAAAGGTGCTGTTGACTTAAAATGTTCCCCGGATGTTGGTTACAACTTAAGAGATCCATGCAAAGAAAACAAATCAAATTAGTTTACAAATTAAGTTAGGTGTAATAAAATGAAAGACACAAAAGTAAAAGTATTGAACACATGAAGAAAGGGAGGTGTAGAAAGGCAGTGAAGGGCCAGACTGCAGATGAAATCTCTCAGTAGTTCTTCAGCAACCCTCTGCACTCTCATTGCAAATGAATATCAGCTGCTTCAGTCCAACATCTACATTATCAGGATGATGAAGATTAAACCAGGGTGGACATTTCAGCAAGACAATGATCCAAAACACAGTCAAGGAAACTCTAAAATGCTTTCAGAGAAAGAAAATCAAGCTGTAGAATGGCCCAGCCAATCACCTGACTTGAATCCGATATAAAATATGAATTAAAGATCAGATTTGATAGACGAGACCCGCAGAACCATCAAGATTTTTACACTCTGTTTCACAGTCTGTGAAAAACTCTGAGCAATGCATGTGATTTCATTCTCCATATGAGAGGTGTCTTTAAGCTGCCATCACCAAATAAGACTTTTAGATGAAGTATTGAATACGTTTCAGTAGCTCAGTACTTTCTCTTTGTGTCATTTCACTGTTATTACACAAAACTACTTTTTCAGATTATTTTGTTTTGTTTTGTTTTATTTTATTTTTATATTTGTATTGTTTGGGTTTTTACCAAAATCTGGTTCACTTCCATGTCAACAGCTCATTTATTTTATATTTTATCTTAATATTTTTCCCAGGAAAAAACCTGACGTGTTCAATACTTATTTTCCCTGCTGTATATTATGTCATGATTATAAAGGTTTCATGACAGTCTCATGAACAACCCCTTCAAGTAAAGTGTTACCAAACAGACTTTAAAAAAAGCTAAATTCAGTGTAAAGTTATCAGTGTACATTGTGAAATAATATGGTGTCAAACAGAAGAGTGAAACTCACACATCATCAACAAAACAGGGGTAAGGCATCTGCTGCACATATATGCCCGTTTGGGTCTCTTTACCAGTGAGCAAACGTGTCACAGCTCTCTCAACTAAATCCTGTACATAAACAAAACCACCCCAAACATAGCGCATATCACTGAACGGTTCGGCAGCCGGGCCTGGGTCCCAAAATCTGTCACATAATAAAACATAACATCAGTTTTATTAAACAAATGACCACAAAAGCCCAACATAATGAAAATTCTCTGTAAGTTTAAGTGTGTGTGACATTTCAATATACTTGTCTTTGATCTTGTTTGTGCGGGTGACATCATCTATGTCCATGCGGATCTTGTACTTGACATGTGGAGGCAGTACGGATGATGAAGTGTTCGGGAGGAGAAAGACGATTCCAGCCCAGAACTGACGATCTTCCAGCAACTCCAGAGCTCGTTCTACCATCTCACCCTCTGTGGCCAGACCCTCCAATTTATTCAAAGAGAAGCACTGGAATAATGAAGATATAAACTGTACAATCAATACAAATGGATTGTTTCAAATGCAAGTTATCGATAACTATATGACAATAACAATTCAGAGAGAGATGGAGTTTAGGTTGGTTGACACTGCTTGGATACAAATCATCTTACATCAATTTTTAAATCATAATTTTTTTGGTTAATAAGATTTTTTCTTCATTATACACTACCTGACAAAAGTCTTGTCACCTATCCATGGTTTAGGAACAACAAATAATAACTTGAATAAAAACTGACTTTGCTTAGACAAAAGTCTTGTCAATGAACAGAAATAATGTCCAGTGTAGAATATAAAGTCATGCTGCAGTGGAAATAGAATAAATATTGTGTATGACTCCCATGAGCTTGGAGGACTGCATCCATACATCTCTGCAATGACTCAAATCACTTATTAATAAAGTCCTCAGGAATGGCAAAGAAAGCGTTCTTGCAGGACTCCCAGAGCTTATCAAGATTCTTTGGATTCATCTTCAATGCCTCCTCCTTCATCTTACCCCAGACATGCTCAATAATATGTCTGGTGACTGGCTTGGCCAATCCTGGAGCACCTTGACCTTCTTTGCTTTCAGGAACTTTGATGTGGAAGCTGAAGTATGAGAAGGAGCGCTATCCTGCTGAAGAATTTGCCCTCTCCTGTGGTTTATAATGTAATGGGCAGCACAAATGTCTTGACACCTCAGGCTGTTGATGTTGCCATCCACTCTGCAGATCTCTCGCACGCCCCCATACTGGATGTAACCCCAAACCATGATTTTTCCTTCACCAAACTTGACTGATTTCTATAAGAATCTTGGGTCCATGTGTAACCAAGGATGTGACACTGACAACAGGGGTGCGGATCCACATGCAGGTTTATTGGCAAGGTCAGGTAAGCAATGGTCAACACTGGGGTAAACAGATGTATACAGACAATCCAGAGTCATAATCAATATAACAGGCAGATGGTCACAAGGCAGGCAGCAGACAGGAATAAAACAAGAAAACAAGGCGAGGATCAAAAACACGGCAAAGCAAGACAAAGGTAAACGAGTTGTAGTGTCACTAGAACAGATAACAAGACTCAGCAACAGTGACTACGTTTACATGGACATCAGTAATCGAATTATTTGCCTTAATCTAATTAAGAGAATAATATGATTAAGGTGTTTACATGAGTTGCTTTTTGAGTGTTACTTTCATGATCGCGTTTTACATGTTACAACACATAATTTGATTAACGTCATTGCGTCACCGCGCTTTCAGCATTTCCTCCGTAGTTTCATGTAATTTCGGGTGTTTCATTTTTAATTTGTCGACTTTAACTGCAGTTTGGCACTTTAACTTTCATTCACGAACATGTCATGCAAGCCCACTGTGACAAATGAGGTATTGGACGCAACTATGAACTGCTGGAAGAGTTGTTTTAATGTAAGTTCATACCTCATGCTGAATGGAAGAAAAAAAATAAACTCCGCATTTCACGATGCAGTTGTCTGTCTGTAGTCTGCACTGACTCGGCAGGTGCAAAGTGTCAATCAGCCGTGCGTGTGCGTGTTCGTGTGCGTGTGTGTGTGTGTGTGGACTACCCTGTTGCAAAAAGCGGCTTAAAGTCCTACATGAGGGTAATAGTTCGATTAAGGTGTTTACATGTTTGTACTGCACTTTAATAATGCGACTAAAATCGGCATACTCCACATGTCTTAATTCGATTTCTCTTTTGTTCGATTATGACCTTAATCTGATTAAATTAATCAAAAATCGCTGTTTACATGGTCGACTCTTAATCAGAGTATTGTCT
This sequence comes from Danio kyathit, assembly GCA_903798195.1. Lineage (NCBI taxonomy): Eukaryota > Metazoa > Chordata > Actinopteri > Cypriniformes > Danionidae > Danio > Danio kyathit. Next base: position 7,397,149 of record LR812529.1, on the reverse strand, counting down.
TAATCGCATTAAAATCAGATTATTGGTGTCCATGTAAACGTAGTCAGTGTTTGTTTTTGAGAAGTACTTATAGTCCATGTAATCAGTATGTGAGCAGCTTCAGCTGTGTGTTTGCAATCACTGGTGACTTGCATCAGGTGTGCGTGTGTGGCATGACTGAACATGTTGTCCATGAACATGGCAGATTTGTAGTTCATGTGAATGTGAATGCGTTTACCAGCGATCTCTGGTTGTAGATCACTGGTGATCGTGACACTATGCAGGTTCCAATAGGTCTTGATGCAGTTCAACAGATGATTCATCAGAAAAATCGACCTTCTTCAAATGATCAACTAAAAGTCAAGTTATTATTTGTTGCTCTTACAACTTGGATCGACGACAAGACGTTTGTCAGGTAGTGTAGCGTCAATTTGACATTTGTAACACAATATTGCAAATATACATATTTATTTATGTCCTTTTAATGTGAAAGTACATTTGGTTATATGTGAATTTAAAGTTAGCATTCAGTCATAATTCATAATATGTTTTATGTTGATTTTATATGAATTTTTTTTATTAAATTTTTTTATTTCACTTTCTGTTTTCTTTGTCTTTGTTTCTCTACATTTCTCACTGAATGCATCTGTATACATGAAAAAATGCTTCAATCTAATAGTAATTATACTGTACATAAATATAAAACATGACATAAAACTTTAATTTAATAAAGTAACAATTAATAACAATGTTAAAACTTCCAGAATCTCTCCCAGTTTAGTGCTAGATTCGGCTAAAAACTCCTCAAAGGAGCAGCTCCAACCATAATAGAAGTATTAACCTGTAAGTATTTTTACTTGTTAAAATTGATCTATTACATGCATAGTGTCTAGCATTAACGGTATGTGGTGGTGAGGATGTAAACAAGGATGTAAACAACGGAAAATACTGTTTGGCACCGCTAAAAAAAAATTTTTATTTATATTTTTTATACTTATCCGTCAAACCGCTGTAAACACCCACAATCTTCACCAGCACGTACATTGTCTCCTAATGCTAACCTCATTTAACAAACTCCCAAAAACAAATAACAAAAAAAAGATATGTGAACGTTTCATATTATTATTTTCTGTCTGATTCAGGCACAAACTGATACGGCTAACAGATACTCTGACTGACAGTATTTACACAGCAGAGGCACAGCGCGTGCTATTAGAGGCGTGACGCTTTTTCTGGTGACATGGAGCCAATCCGCGAATGACAGCACATTATGCTAGCTGACCAATCAGTGTCTCTTGAGGGTGGGCCTTCGGAGGAACTAGGAAATGTGACAGTCGTTTTCATGGTAGCTGTATATAATCGAAGATATATGAAAAAATAACCTGATTTTCTACAAGTGAAGCATGAGCACACATTGCTTTGCATCTTATAAACACAACCATGCCTTAAAAATACACTCTGGACCACCCCTTTAAAAGTATGTGCTAAAGGGATAGTTCACCCAAAATAAAAAACAATTCTATTTCCATTTTCTCACCCTTGTTTCAAATCTGTTTAAGTTACTTTCTTCTGTTGAAATACAAAAGAAGATACTTTGAAAAAAGTTGGAAATATGTAACCATTAAGATCCATAGTATTCATGTCAACGGTTACCATTTTCAACATTCCTCAAAATATCTTCTTAAGTGTTCAACAGAAAAATAAACTTGAAATCACTAGAGCAAATAGTCAGTAAATTAGAATTTTTGGGTGAACTATCTCTTTGTGTGTAGTGTGTAGGACAAGTATGCACATGTGTATGTAAAAATAAAGTACATCCTACACCTGTGTTTCTCAACCACCTTCCTGGAGGACCACAGACACTGCATGTTTTGGATGTCTCCTTTGTCTGTCACACCCATTACAGGTCTTTCAGTCTGTTAATGAGCTGATGATCCGAATCAGGTGTGTTTGATTAAGGAGACATAGAAAATGTGCAGAGCTGGTGGTCCTCCAGGAATGTTTTTGAGAAACACTGTCCTACACCATTCCCCTGTACACAGGTTGAATAGGATCAAGTACCTTTGTGAGCTCTGAGAGAGCGGTGAAGGTGTTGTTTAAATCCTGGTACAGATCGAACCAGGTAAGCTGAGCTCCATCCTTACGGGGTGTATCCGGGTCCTGCGTTGAGAGGAACCGGGCAATACGAGAGGCCGTCCAAGAGGTGTTTTCCAGACGCATGTTCACGATTACAGCCACTTCAGGCCTTCTCAGAAGATCTTGCAGAAGCCGAATTTCCACACTGCTCTCCATGAACTTTTTGATTCCGGGTCCGACCTCCTGCCAAGCCTCCTGAACATCTTTCAAAATCTCAAAGTCCTGAAACGTTTTGTTTACCTGGAGGAACAGGAATTTTAAAAAAGTATCAGAGGACATCACATTTTTACTAAGAGGATGACCAGAATGGGGCAGTACCTCTGACATGATTGTACGAGTGATTGGCGTGTCTGGTGTGTATAGCAGCTTTCCAATGAACAGTGGTTTGATGCCGCGCCACACAATCCGTGACAGAGGGTTTGACTCCAAATTTTGGATCAAGTTTTCACAGAATGAAGCTGAAAGACAAAATAAATCAGGCCATGTTAAGGTTTAAAAAAGTTGTTAGGGTATAGAGTATAACTATAAGGAAACAGGAATCTGCTTTGACCTTATATCAAGCAACTACTCCATTTACTTGTGCATTTTTTATCTCTTACTGGTGCTGTTGTCATTTCCAAGACTTGTCTCCTCTGACGCGTTTCTGCCTAGGAAGGATTTGATGTCCTGATCTTCATACCAGTTGAATGAAGGAATTCTCTCTCCTCCTGCCTCTGGGTGTCCACACATGATTCTGGAGAAGGCACGAAAGCTCTCGCGTGGTAATACTGAGCGGTTTTCAGGTGTTAGCAACCTCATCTCTGTGTTCAGTTCTGAGAAACTGGACAGAGAAGAGATCTGAGGAAGAAAAGTATAATCAAATTGATTGGTATGATGTGAAAATTGACTTTTACCATGTTTGCATCATCATATTTTAAATGCATCATGTATAATCTTCTTTGAAATCCAAATGATAATTAAATATTCATTCAGTTATTCATTCATTTTCAACCGCTTTTCCAGGGCCGGGTCGCGGTGGCAGTAGTCCTAGGAGAGAACCCCAGACTTCCCTCTCCCCAGACACTTCCTCCAGCTCCTCTGGGGGGATCCCGAGGTGTTCCCAGGCCAGCCGAGAGACATAGTCCCTCCAGCGTGTCCTGGGTCTTCCTCAAGGCCTCCTTCCGGTGGGACATGCCTGGAATACCTCCCTAGGTAGGCGTCCAGGAGGCATCCGAAACAGATGCCCGAGCCACCTCAGCTGACTTCTCTCGATGTGGAGGAGCAGCGGCTCTACTCCGAGCTCCCCCCGGGTGACAGAGCTCCTCACCCTTTCTATAAGAGTGCGCCCTGCCACCCTGCGAAGGAAACTTATTTCGGCCGCTTGTATCCGAGATCTAGTCCTTTTGGTCATGACCCAAACCTCATGACCATAGGTGAGAGTAGGAACTTAGATTGATCGGTAAATCAATAATAAATTTAGCTGAGCTCCTTTTTTACCACAACGGTACACTGACCGCATTACTGCTGCCGCTGCACCAATCTGCCTGTCAATCTCACGTTCCATCCTTCCCTCACTTGTGAACAAAACCCCGAGATACTTGAACTCCTCCACTTGGGGTTAGGACTTTCCTCCAACCTGGAGATGGCAAAACACCTTTTTTTGGTGGAGCACCATGGCCTCGGACTTAGAGGTGCTGATTCTTATCCCAGCCACGTCACACTCGGCAGCAAACCACCCTAGTGCATGCTGAAGGTCCATGTTCGATGAAGCCAACAGAACAACATCGTCTGCGAATAACAGAGATGAAATCCTGTGGTCCCCTGAACCGGACCCCCTCCAGCCCAAAGCTGCGCTTTGAAATTCTGTCCATAACAATTATGAACAGAATTGGTGACAAAGGGCAGCCCTGCGGAGTCCAACATGCACTGCAAACAAGTCTGACTTATTGCCGGCAATGCGAACCAAATTCCTACTCTGTACATACAAGGTCGAGACTAAGTGATGATTAAATAACTTTTTAAAATTTAAGATTTTTTTATAGGTATTGTGGCTAAGTGGGTTGCACAGGTCACTGGACCAGAAGGCCTTTCTGTGTGGAGTTTGCATTTTCTCACCGACACTGAAATTTAGCTTCAGTACAACAGGAATAATACTCAATAATAAATTTTTCAATTAATTGTTTTTTACATTTTTTATCTGAATGTTGTGCCATGCAAATAAAAGGCATTATTAATTTTTCAAAAACAGTAATAGCGACATTTGGGCATTAAAGGTTAGTTCACCCAAAAATTAAAATTTTTATTAATTACTCACCCTCATGTCATTCCAAACGCCTCTCACCTTCGTTTGTCTTTGTAACACAAACCAAGATATCCTCCATAGACAGCAACGATCCAGACTAACTCACCAAAAAACATTCTCAAAACAGACCATACACTACTTGACAAAAGTCTTGTCGCCTATCCAAGTTTTAGGAACAACAAATAATAACTTGACTTCTGGTTGATCATTTGGTATCACAACTGGCTTACTGTATATGAAAGGCAAGGGCCTCTAGATTACGCTTATTTAACTAAAATAAAATATGATCATGCCTTGATATTTCAAGTCATTATTATATAAAGTATTATTATATAAAGTCATAATGCCTCCTCCTTAATCTTACCCCAGACATGCTCAATAATGTTCATGTCTGGTGACTGGGCTGGCCAATCCTGGAGCACCTTGACCTTCTTCGCTTTCAGAAACTTTGATGTGGAGGCTGAAGTGTGAGAAGCAGCGCTATTCTGCTGAAGAATTTGCCCTCTCCTGTAGTTTGTAATGTAATGGGCAACACAAATGTCTTGATACCTCAGGCTGTTGATGTTGCCATCCACTCTGCAGATCTCTCGCACTCCCCCATACTGAATGTAACCCAAAATCATGATTTTTCCTTCACCAAACTTGACTGATTTCTGTAAGAATCTTGGGCCCATGCGGGTTCCAATAGGTCTTCTTCAGTATTTGTGATGATTGGGATGCAGCTCAACATATGATTCATCTGAAAAATCGACCTTCTGCCACTTTTCAAATGATCAACTAGAAGTCAAGTTATTATTTGTTGCTCTTACAACTAACGACAAGTCTTTTGTCAGGTAATGTATGCCTTCAATGGTTAAATCAGAATATTACCAAGCTATGAGAATACTTATGTGCACACATTAAACAAAATCAAGGACATCATTCAATAGTTTCTTCTTCCCAGTGTCAGTATAGGGTGCACGTTTCACAAGAGCACTATGTTCTTTATGAGTGCCCCGTCATACTGCTGACATATACCTTGCATTCACTAAACACAACCTTTTTAAAGTCACACACGAGCACCTGGGGTACATCTCAGTACACACAGCCGTAAAACAGGTGCTCAATACTGACACTGAGGAGAAAAAAAACTGTTGTTTTGTTTTATGTGAAGAAAAAGTATTCTAGTAGCTTGATAAAACTCTGATTTGAAACACTGAAACCACATGAACTGTTTTAAGGACGTTTTTTGACACTTTTCTGGACTTCAGAACCATTTTCAGGAACATTGATGTCTATGGATTATAAGGGAGTTCTCGGATTTCATCCAAAATATCTAATTATATTTTGGGTTCTAAAGATGAACAAAGGTATCGGAAGTTTGGAATGACACAAGGATGAGAAATTATTGACAGAATTTTTATATTTGAGTCAGCTAACACTTTAAAAGATCTATAAACTGCTTACACCATCCATAATTGATGCTAGTTCCTGAGAAGCAGAGGACACAGCCCGACTGATGATCCGGAAATCAGCCGCGTTTGCCTGCAGTCTGTCTCTCTGAAATTAGTAATAAAAACACATTTTGAGAATTAAAACAGTTAAATTAATGAAATAGAGACGTTAATGGTGACTATACAGATGCGGACTACTGACAAGATGATTGTTTGTAAATTGTATCAGAGAGTCATATCACCCATATAACTATTTTGGATATAAAGAACGACAGGTGAACTGGATAGATGCTCGCTGAGGCAGACAGAGTAACTAACTCAAACACATGGAGAGAATTTTAGTGGAAAATTGTTACAAGATACACTTACCGCCCACTTTATTAAGTACACTTATCCAACTGCTTGTTAACGCACATTTCTAATTAGCCAATCACATGGCTGCAACTCAATGCATTTTGGCATGTAGAGATGGTGAAAATGATCTGCTGCAGTTCAAACCGAACATCAGAATGGGGAAGAAAGGTGATTTAAGTGACTTTGAATGTGGCATGGTTGTTGGTGCCAGACATGCTGGTCTGAGTATTTCAGAAACTGCTGATCTACTGGGATTTTCACGCACAACCATCTCTAGGGTTTACAGAGAATGGTCCTGAAAAAGAGAAAACATCTAGTGAGTGGCAGTTCTGTGGGTGCAAATGCCTTGTTGATGCCAGAGGTCAGAGGAGAATGGCCAGACTGGTTCAAGCAGATAGAAAGGCAACAGTAACTCAAATAACCACTTGTTACAACTGAGGTCTGCAGAAGAACATCTCTGAACACACAACATGCTCAAACCTTGAGGTGGATGGGCTACAGCAGCAGAAGACCACACCAGGTACCACTCCTGTCAGCTAAGAACAGGAAACTGAGGCAACAATTCACACCGGCTCACCTATTGAACAATTGAAGATTGGAAAAAAGTTGCCTGGTCGAATGTGTCTCGATTTCTGCTGTGACATTCGGATGGTAGGGTCAGAATTTGGCATCAACAACATGAAAGCATGGATCCATCCTGCCTTGTATCAATGGTTTAGGCTGGCGGTAGTGGTGTAATGGTGTGGGGGATATTTTCTTGGCACACTTTGGGCCCATTAGTACCAACTGAGCATTGTGTCAAGGCCACAGCCTATCTGAGTATTGTTGCTGACCATTCCCATCCCTTTATGACCACAGTGTACCCATCTTCTGATGGCTACTTCCAGCAGGACAACTTTTTATTTATTATACAATGTAGAATATGCCCAGTTTTGGTATGTGAGGAAAGTGTAGCTGATTTTATAGCCTGTGCCTTCAAATGCAAACCACACTCCTACGTCACATTCCAGTGGGCCTCAAAATGGGAGGGATTTGGATCCCATTTTAACGTCAGGAATTTTTAAAAAGAGACTTGTGTTTATAGCACTCCAGTATGACAGTGGACACACTATACCTACACACAGTTCTATCCAAACAGCTTCCAAATGTTGATTTTGCATCATAGGGGCTCTTTAAAATCTCTCACAGCACTAAACAAAATAAACACAGGACGCTGGAGTGTAAACTCACTAACCGTAACAATCTTGCTGAAGTCCAGCTGTGAGAGGAAGATTTGCTCTGCCTTCTGCATAATATTTGAGGGCACATCACATAGCGCCCTCTGCAGTTCAGGGAAAGAATCTCCTTCCTCAACGGTGAGGTATCGACTCAAGAGTGAAGCATTACAGACAATGTCAGACAGATGCACTTCTTCTCCTGCTAAGGTAACCTTGAGGACAAAAGAAAGACTTTAGAACTATTCTAACATGCTATAATCATCAATGTGTTCACAGTTGTAATGTAATACAAGTAGTGACAGATCTATTCTTCCATATTGGTATGTACATCTGAGTATAACGGATTATCAAACCGGAAGATTACATGGTGGGGACTTGGTTTTGTTCATTGCTTTTGAGATTGGATTTTGAGTTGAGAGAGTTGTACTCAAAATGGAAGATGAATTCAAGCTAGCAGGGGTAATTAACCCAGGTAAGGGTTTAATCAGACTTAATTATTGAAGAATTGGCCATTTGCAAAGCCCCATCCCAACCCTAACCCTAGCATGGTTTTAGAAAACACAACGCTATAGGGTGAATATTAAGCTTTTGACTTTAAAGGGAAAGGTTGTTCCAAACATTTATGAGTTTTTTTCTTTCTATTGAACCCCCCCAAAAAAGATATTTTGAAAAAAATATTAGAAACTGGCAACCATTGACATCCATAATATGAAAAACAAATACTCTTCAATGGCTACTAGTTTCCAAGACTCTTCAATATATCTTTGTTTGTGTTTGATGTAAGAAATAAACTCAAACAGGGGTGCGTTTCCCAAAACCACCGTTAGCCAACTAAAGTTGCAAGTTCCGCCGTTACAAACATAGTTCTTTAATTTGCCGTTTCCCAAATCCATCGTTCCAACGAACATTCGCAAACTGCGTCGCAAACTTGTGCAATTGCAACTACACCTCTGGAGCTGTAGTTAAAAACATAGTTCCTGGCTATGTTCTATTCCCACTTATCCCCCCTCTGTCCTATTCATTTAGAACATTCTAACATTCAAAGTTTGAATTATTAAATATAAAAAAGCATTAAAGTCATCACTCTTAGGTGTAATTTGCTTTCAAAGTATTTTTACAGTTCAGTTTTAGCGATCTTCGGGTTTACAATTGTGCTCCCTTCACAGTGCACTTTGAAAACATTGATGTCATTTTGAACACAGCCTCATGACGAAAGCTATAGGTGACCTATTATTTAAAAGCGGAATTTATGTTACGTCTCCAAAGCTTGTGAAAACAAAAAACATAGCATACGTTAATGCTTTTAATTTATAGTAGCTTCTTTATTAAGTATCTGTACTGTATATGACACGGGCCTGTTGGTTAGAACATTTCTGCAGTGGTTTACATGTGTCAAATTGTAAAAGTAGACTTAAAAAAAATTAAAAATAAATAAACAATATCCTACTTAATAATAATAAGAATAATAAGAATAATAATAATCATCATTAATATTATTAATAATAATATTATTAAAGTAGGATTTTTTTCATTTCCTAATAAGTAATAAATATTCAATTAAATTTTTTAATAAATCGCCTCATTATTTATTTATTTATATGATTTATATATGATATTAGAATGCGTGTTAGCTTTTCTAAGTGATTTTATGTTTTAGAATAGAATGTAAAATGTTCTCAATAATATTTGTAAAAGAAACACAGGCCCTATATGTGCCATTTACATATATTTCAATTAATATGGAAAACGAGTGCATGTTTTTACCAAAACTAATATTGGATTTTATTTTAAATGTGTGTGTGTAAAACAATATAATTTGCACAAAGAAATTATAGGGTTCTTCTGTAAAGAAGTTGTTACTCCACCCTGTTCAGAGCATCATTATGGGCGTTTTACGTTATAACTAACGTGGTTCAAACCATGGATCTGCGACAGAGAAACTAGGGGTTTTGGGAAACACTCGTCACTACATCGTTCTTTTCCCAAACAATGCATCGTACTATGATAGTTCAGTTGCGAGTTACGCCGTTGTTTGGGAAATGCACCTCAGGTTTGGAACAAGTGGAGCGTGAGTAAATGATGACAGACATTTTTGAGTGAATCATCACTTTAAAACCCAAATTCCAAGTATTAAACTAATAGACATAAATGAAATCATGTGGCTTATTGAAGAGATTTGTGATGTAACTTTTCTGGAACTTTGATTTTTAAGTGGGTAAAACTCTCAGAGTTACATTTAAAGAACTGTTGATTAAGTAGCTTAACCTCTTAAGGCCCAAGCTGTGTTTTTACATGCATTATTGATTTCTCTTTGCTATTTGGGCTTATTGGAACCTAATTAGAATAAAACCTAAGTATCATCTTTTGACATGATGTACTTTTAGAGAAAAACGATGTCCATATATGTGGACTCATGGTCCGAATTTCCTTAAAACACAATAAAGTCACCTTTGTGTAATAGAATGAAAAACTCTTTATTTCTGCCTTGAACACAGCAGTTTTTTCCTGACTGTTTTTTAATGCATTAATAACACATAAACACACATATTTTTGAATATGTTTTGACTATCAGTAAAAACAACATTTTGTTCCCATTTTGGACAGTTAAAATAGGGTTTGGGACATTTCATATGCTGCAAAACTGTTGCAGGATGACACTGTATGTCTGTAACAAAATATAAAACATAAGACATAAGAAATAAGAGCTAAAATGTGCCGTCCACATTTGTGGCCACTAAGCCCTGGGAGGTTAAGTACTAATAGTTAGCTGTAGTTGACAGTTTAGAGCACATGTGTCAATTACAAGGCCCGCGGGCCAAATGCGGCCCGTCAACACATTTAATCAGGCTCGACAACAAGTTTTGGTAATGAAGTTCAAGTGGCCCGTGCTCGCTATAAAAATTAGGTCTGTGTCAATTACAGTATTGAGACACAGGTGGTGCTGTTGCGCTTCACCCTACTCGCTAATTTAGACGTTAGCACAACGTTACGCTAAATGAAAACAAGGTAAACTAATTCTGAGACTAAAGTTAGCACAAGCACGCGTTATGTCTATGTTTGGGAGTACATACTCGTGTGAACAAATGTTCTCTATAATGAAACTGACCAAAACATCCCACAAATCCCCCTCTCACAGACCAACATATTATGTCTGTAATGAAAGTAGCCATGGCAAGGGACATTACACCTAGAATAGATGAGATGTTTCTATGAAAAGATGCAGGGTGTCTGGTAAGAGTTAAAAAAATCCCTAATTTTCTTAGGTTTGGCATGTAAGCGCAGTGCAAGTGTCATTTGGAGCAAAATAAGCTAAATAATACCATTTCTTACCATTTATTTTTTTATATAGGCTACCATTTATCTATAATAGCCTACTAATAAATATATTGCTTTAATTTTGTTCCTCTGAAATCCTGTAGGCATCGACAGTTAGCATGGATCATTTCATGATTAGGTTGACTTTTTAAAGCTAAAAGAATAGGTTTAATAATACAATATCAGAAACCATCTGTAGCTTGTTACAATGTGGTATATCAGTTGTTGGCTTTTTGTTTTATCATCAGTGTTTATGAATATGTGAAAAAAAATGTGTATGTACGGCCCCTCACTTTATTCACAATATTCAGTGCGGCCCTTACCAAGTTTGGATTTGACACCCCTGGTTTAGAGTATTTATGTAGGCAAATTTGAGCTGCTAGTTGTGTAAATCAGATATTAAACAGCTACAAAATAACTTCAAAGTTCACCAACATTTGATCATCTCTTTGAATCAGGACAATAAATAGATGTAAAACAGAATTGCATTCAGTCACATATCTCTACTGCTGACATTACAATGCCTACACTCATTCAGGACATCAGCTCAAACTCTAGGCTTCCAGAGGAGGATTATAAGTACTTCAGTAAGTGAAAAAAGTCTCTTACCACTTGGAGGTTCAGTCGTGCCCTCAGTAACTGCTCAACAAATGCTGAAGGGATGCTGGTGTTTGTCCGCAAGAATGAGGAGAAGCTTTCATTGGCTCTGAGATACTCTCCCACTGGAAGATCTACAAAGGTGTCAAAAAACAAACAAAGAAATGTTACATTCTTTTTAATCGCTTATATTTAAAAAAAAAATGTAATTAAAGAGATAGTTCACACAAAAATGAAAATCCTGCCATCATTTACTCAACCTTGACTTGTTCCAAACCTGTTTGAGTTTTTCTCTCTTGCCTATTTGCATTATAATGTTGTTGTATAATCATTATAATCAGTGACTTAAAATGGTCTTAACATGCCAATAATATCACTTATTGCTTTAAAATCTGTGACAAAAAAAAAAATATTTTTGGTGACAGGCTAGAGAGCAAAAGCCAATATTCAGACTTTTTCTGTGGATTAACTTGCACAGAATAACTGTTCTCCTTGAGAAAAGCATTGTGAGTTTCCTTCTGCTTATTTCCTTCCATAGATACTGTATATACATTAGATGTCGCCTACCCTGCTGTTGTCTATTAGAATGAATGCGTCAATAGAGCCGCCATTTTAGTACAGGGTAGCGCTCCTTTGAAATGAATGCGGGACCAAGGTGAACTGGAGGACTGTGGCCATCCAAAGCCAGAGAAATACACATATACACATATATCTATGATCAGGAGTTTTCCACGGTGGTCAGTATGCAAATATTTTTTTTAAATTTTGAAATATTATAATTTTACATCACTTTTCTACATTGATGGATGTGACCGCACGGGCATTACCGACAAAGAGTGTGTGTTTGTGTGCATGGTAATGCATTATCCTCCTTCCCTGTTTAATTTGATCTAATCCATGTCCTGAAACACACCTCCTCTCCTGCTTTCACTTCTCATTCTGACGGAGGGAGCGATTCGTTTGTGAATGAATCTCCGTTATGAACGACTCGTTCACTTAGCCGACAATAACACACGTTTCTGGCAGCGCAGCGTCTTCTTGTCATATTTCATAACATTGTTTGCTTATTTTATTCAACAAAACTAGCATAAGCTTAGAATTTAGTGCGAGTTGGTGCTACTTTGCTTTATAGTGAATGCAGTAAGAGACTGTATTATCATCAATAACGTGACTTGTTAAGCACAAAAGTTCATAACATACAAAAACATAAAAAACGAAATCTTACCTATGAAATATTCTGCCTTTGTGGTTTGTTTTCTTTGTTTGCTCGTTACTACATCGGTACACATCGCTAAAGTCCAACATCTTCACATTGGCACACTGTCTTGACTAGTGCGGTTGAATGACATTTGTCCTAGGAGCACTGTACCAATGTGGCGGCGCTATTGACGCATGCTCAGGGTCCCTATGTGATATCTAGTGTATATATCTATGATTTCCTTCTGTTATATCAGGGCTCACCACAGATGAATGAACCAGTATCTACTCTGGCATCTTTTAGACATAGAGAGAAGAAGCAAACTCCACACAAAAAGGTGTCCTGGCTGGACTCAAATCAAGGACCTACTTGCTGTGATGCAACCATGCTTACCACTGATTTTATTTTATTTTTTTAAAGGATTTGATCTACTGACCCCGCCCCCATATGTATTGAATAGAAATTGATTATTAAAAAAAGGTATCATTAGTATACAAAGCCGTCAATAATTTTGCCCCTCAATACTTTACAGACTGTCTGTATACCCCCTCTCGATCATCCAGGGATCTTAATTTGCTCACCATCCCAAGAACACACTACAAAAAAATGAGGAGATCGAGCGTTTGCAATTACTGGTACTAAACTTTGGAACACTACCGCTCCATAGCAGACAATCCCCTTCTATTTCTGAGTTTAAATCTGTTTAAAAACCTAACTATTTTCTCTTGCTTTTAATAATCCTTGATTATTGGTTCTAATGATTTATCTGATAGTCTTGCTTATTTTTATCTTTTATTTTCCTATCTCAACTTCTATTCTATCTTTTACTACTCCCGTGTACAGCACTTTGGTCAACTTTGGTTATTTTTAAATGTGCTGTATAAATAAATACTGTATCGAATTATATTGTATTGTACAAGACGTTGAGGTTTGTAGATGAGGCACATGAGGCTATATGAAAAGTTGGAAAACTAAGGCCCCGTTTACACTAATACGTTTTAGTTTTAAGCTACGGTTACTCCATCCGTCCACACTACGCCGGAGTTTTTGAGCCCCGAAAACGGAGCGTTTTGTAAATGCTGGAGAGGTTGTTTTCATTCTGAAGCGCTGCTGCTCCGTCTCAGTGTGGATGAGGGAAAACGGAGACATCTGAAAACGGAGGCGTGGCTGCAGACATTCGCCTGTCTGATTGGGGCTTTTTCCTCAATATTAAGTAGCCTTCACACAGTTCAGTCCTGCATCCTCTCTATGTACGTTCAGACTTCGCAAGTTTGATATGGAAAACAAACTCCCGAGAGTGTACTTTATAAAGTCATTCACATCACCCTGGCTATGCTGTTTCACTATCTTGACAATAAAATGAAAACATGATGTAAGGAACTGTATATTTTCACTTTGATATTAGCAACAACAGACATCAAAAATTTTGAGGCGTCGTGTAGCTGCATGATATGAGCGTCATCTTCAAGCATATAACAAAACGGAGCCTATAACATTAGGCTACTGCCTCCTTTCAATTTCATTGAAAAAACGAAACATACCCTCTCTCTTTCACTGAATATCCGTTTTAATGATCAATAACGGCCATTATAAAAGTATAACGCACAATAAGTTTATACAATAGAGAAAATAAAGGCAAACAATCAGTCAGATATGCAGAATCCCTGTCCGCGGTTATATTAATTAATATTTAACCTAACTTATCTTTGCGCTCAGCCAAAGCACGTTACCTGAGAACAAGTATTAGATTCAAAAGACCAAAGTCGGGGAATATGTTGTCAGATATAGACAACAAGATGAATTAAATATCACGTTTAACAAATATAATGAGATTAGATCCATCGGTAGATCCGTGATAAACAGTCTGACTTGCGCAGCTCTCATGTGGGTGTGTGTGCGCTAAAAGCACGCTGCAGCGCATGCCAGAGAGTGTTTGTGTGGTCACGTGATGTGCGTTTTCACCGTTTAGTGTAGACGGACAGCTGTTCAGAAACGCTGGGTGAAACGCTAGTGTGGACGCGGATCGTTTTCGTTCTAAAACGCCGTTTTAAAACTAAAACATACTAGTGTAAACGGGGCCTAAGCCAAGTTCTTCAATTCATCTATCTGTGAGACATAACATCAAGGTACAAGGAGCTTACTAAAGGAGATACTGAAAGATAGTCTAATGAACACATCTCATACAGCATTTGCAGCTTCTAAAATTAGATATTTGATTATTATACTTGGCCAGGCATCTGGTCTTTCCCCGAGTCTTTGGATTGTCTTTGACAGGTCCTGCAGACCAGAAAAGGTTGTTCGGTTACCACTCATTGTCAGGACAGTCCTCATATCGACTAAAAGTCGAGAAAGTCTGAAAATGACAAAATAAATCTCCATCAATGGCCAAAATTAAAGAAAGACAATATTGTCTGAGATACAGAAAGACATCTTACATGGAGTTGTCGAAGTTGCTCACGAGCCCGGGTGTTTCTCCTGCTGTGGGCTGATGAAAACAGGGGTTGTTGACATTGCATATAATGCCCTGAACCCATGCTAGTGTGCCAGCTGAAGGAAGCGCCTTGTTAGGAAAATGACCTAAAACATAAAAAGAGAAAAGATCAGCAACATTTAATGTGAAACATTAAAAATAATCACAATTAAATTATTAATTTAAATAAATTTTCTAATAATGTACACACAGAAAATATTTAAAGGGAAGAAATATTAATGTTTTCGCACTTAAGAAAATTGTATTAGAACTGATAAAACTGGAGATGATTTAAATTTTAAAACTAGTATTCTATATAGACTATTGCAATATTATTGGTATCAAGTCTTAAGCTAAACTATGGTATGTAAAGCTTCTGTTTTACCTGTTCTCTGTAAATAAAGTGACAATGACATTTTGTAGAGTTTAAAAATGTATGAGATGACAATGGACCAAAAACACTGTTTTCTTAAACTGATGATGCCTTTAACAATGCTGTGTCATAAACAAGACCTTCCAAAAGATTTGAGTCCTTTTGCTATGTTTAATGATGCTGCATTAGCTCACATATTTAACAGAGGAATCAAAAAATGTGTACTTCAATACATTTATTTGCATAACAAATGAATAATAGTTAACATGGGCGTCACGGTGGCTCAGTGGTTAGCACTGTCACCTCACAGCAAGAAGGTTGCTGGTTCGAGTCCCGGCTGGGCCAATTGGCATTTCTGTGTGGAGTTCTGTGTGCATGCTCTCCCCGTGTTGGTGTGGGTTTCCTCCGGGAGCTTGGGTTTCCAGTCCAAAGACATGCGCTATATATGAATAAACTAAATTGGCTGAAGTGTATGTGTGTGAAGGAGTGTGTGTGGATGTTTTTTCAGTACTGGATTGCAGCTGGAAGGGCATCCGTTGTGTAAAACAAATGCTGAATAAGTTGGCGGTTCATTCCGCTATGGAAACCCCTGATGAATGAAGGGACTAAGCCGAAGGAAATTGAAATGATTAATAGTTAACATGTTTTTGTGATGCTGCATCCACACAAAGAGTCGGTAAAAAATCCATAAACACTGCTCTATCAGCCAGACAAACACTTTAAAGCTGGAATGAAACACTTATATCCAAGTTAAGTTTCCCAAAAGAAAAAAGATATAGGACAACACTTGATTGGTTGCTCTGGGAATTGAGTGACTTGTTCTTTGCTACTTGCTACAATAGTTTCATGAAGTTGACATGTTGCTAAAGGGACTGAATCTTGTCTGGCTATTAGCAACAACAACAAAAACACTTTTGCACAGCTTTCATATAACCAAACTATATAAACTATAATATAACTATAACTCTATATAAGCTCTCATTCATTCATTTAATTTCTTTCCGGCTTAGTCCCTTTATTAAGTCTGGGGGTCGCCACAGCGGAATGAACCGCCAACTTATCCAGCATATGTTTTAAGCAGCAGATGCCCTTCCAGCCACAACCCATCTCTGGGAAACATCCATGTACACTCATTCACACTCATACACTACGGACAATTTTAGCATACCCAATTCACCTGTACCGCATGTCTTTGGACTGTGGGGGAAAACCGGAGCACCTGGATATATAAACTCTATATAACAATAATATATATATATATATATATATATATATATATATATATATATATATATATATATATATATATATATATATATATATTATTATTTATTTATTGCCACATCAGCAACTTATGGCTATTTAATGTCAAAATGGATTTACATAGGCAAGGCAAGGCAAGTTTATTTATATAGCACATTTCATACACAGTGGCAATTCAAAGTGCTTTACATAAACAGGAATAAAAGAGACAAGTATAAGAAAAATAAAAACGAATAATAAAAAAACTGATAAAAATGTGTTAAAACAGGTTATAAAAGAATGAAAAAGAAGAGAAAAACATAATAGTGCAATCTGTGGGACGTAGCACAGTGCTCATTCAGTAAAGGCACAGCTAAACAGATGTGTTTTCAGTCTCGATTTGAATGTGCCTAATGTTGGAGCACATCTGATCATTTCTGGAAGCTGATTCCAGCAGCGAGGGGTGTAGTAGCTGAAAGCCGATTCACCCTGCTTTGACTGAACTCTTGGAATTTCTAGTTTATGTGATCCTAAAGATCTGAGTGATCTGTTAGGTTTGTATTCAGTGAACATATCTGTAATGTATTGAGGTCCTAGGCCATTTAGTGATTTATAGACAAGTAATAGTACTTTCAAATCTATTCTGAGTGTAACTGGGAGCCAGTGTAAAGACCTGAGAACAGGTGTGATGTGCTCTAATTTTCAACTGTCTGACTGTCTTTTTGGGAAGGCCCGTGAGGAGGCCGTTACAGTAATCCACCCTGCTGCTGATAAAAGCATGAACAAGTTTCTCTAAGTCCTCACTGGAAACAAAGCATCTGATTCTTGCAATGTTTTTGAGATGAAAGCATGCTGATTTACTAACTGCTTTAACATGACTGCTGAAACTCAGATCTCACTCCAGAATCACACCAAGATTCTTGACCTTATTTTTTGTTGTTTGACCCTTAGTCTTCACCTTGAGAACCTCGTCTCTGTTCCCAAAAGCAACGACTTCAGTTTTCTCTTTGTTTAACTGAAGAAAGTTTTGGCACATCCAACTGTTCATTTCATCAATGCATTGGCAGAGGGTGTCAATGGGGCTGTAGTCATTAGGCAGTAAGGCTAAGTAGATCTGAGTGTCATCAGCATAGCTGTGGTAGGAGATTTGGTTCTTTCTCATTATTTGGCTCAAAGGGAGCATATAAAAGTTGAACATAAAAAATATTACATGATAAAAACAAGTTCGTATTACAATAAAGTTAGACAAATATATAAAATATAAATAAATAAAATTAACACAAAAATATATTTAAAGTTAAATATGATTTTTCAGTTCAATTTTTGATAAATAATTTAAGATTCTTCCTGGTGGTACCTTTTTAAAAATGTCCATCAAAGTACTCTCCTTATAAAAGTTTTGCCTAATTGTATTCAAACTTCCACATTCCAACAAAATATGTTTCATAGTAAGAACAGCCTGGCAGTAATTACATATAGGTGGGTCTTCGTTATTGAGTAAATACAAATGAGTCAACCTAGAATGTCCAATTCGACATCTAGTATAGGCAGTTTGATCATGCCTGGTCTCAAAATTATAATTTGCTAAGTGTCTTTCATTTATTTTCGGTTGATTTCATGTAATTTATTATTTATGCAGTTGTCCCATTCCCTTTTGCCATGTTTCGTTTACGTACAAATTAATGGTGCGTTTCAAGTCCTCAGGAGGATTTAAACATTCTGTCACTTTCAAGGAGATAGCCTGTTTTGCTGCTTCATCTGCCATTTGATTTCCATGTATTCCCATATGGCCTGGAATCCAACAGAAGATAATGTTGAACTTCTTATCTTCTAGTGTTGTCATTTTCTTTACAATCATGGAAATTATGGGGTGATCACACCTAGAAGCGTCAAGTGCTTGAAGACAGGATTTGGAATCTGTGCAGATTAAAAAGTTACATTGCTGTGTCCTTTCCATTTGTTCTAAAGCCATATTTATTGCATAAGCTTCTGCTGTGTAAATTGAGCTTTCTCCTGGAATCCGAGTACCAAAAACATCATCTTTAAAAACTACTGCTGCCGTTACTCCTTTGTCTGTTTTCGATCCATCTGTATATATGGGTTCATGATGAGGGAGACTGTCTGTTATTTCTTTGAATTCTTGTTTGTATTCATTTGGGTCAAGGACTTCTTCTGTTTGGTTAAGTTCCATAAGATTCTTATTTTTGAGTTGCACCAAGGAGGAATATGGCTCAAATCAGGTAGTGAAAGCTTTTCCATATTAACCCCCATATTCTTCAGATGGGTGATACGAATTCCAAAAGGACTGATATAGTTGGGTCTGTCTTCATACATTTTTAAATATTCAGGGTGGAAGACTGAAGGATAAGCTGGGTTACCCCTTTTTGATTTTAGTTTGACAGCATATTTGAGTGCTAATTTTAAACAAGGGATGGTTCTTTTGCTTCAATATATAAACTTTGAACAGGGGATGTTCTGAATGCTCCGAATGAGATTCGCAGTCCTGTGTGATGTACAGTGTCCAGCATTTTAATGTAGGATTTTCTAGCAGATCCATACACTATACTTCCAAAATCCATTTGGGATCTGATCATGGTTCTATAAAGACGAAGAATTGTAGTACAATATAACTATAATAAGTAGAGAAGAAAAGTTATTGTGTGATTAAGGCCATGTTAATTTTTCTAAATAAATCTGTGAACAAAAAAGCTGCCACCAACTTTAATTCAGAATTGTGACATACAGTTGAAACCAGAAGTTTACATACACTGTATAAAAAGGCACATAACCATTTTAAAAAAGTCAGATGTTAATAGGTTTAGGATTATCAAATTTGTTTCTCTTATGCTTAATAGCAGAATAATGAGAGAGATATTTTTTGAGAAATTGTTATAACTTTTATTGAAAGTCAAGTTTACATACAATAAGATTATTATGCCTCTGAAAAAGCTCAGATGATGGTGTCAAGGCACAACTGTAGAATAGTATTTAAGGAAAACCTCAAACACACTGCTTCCTTGTGTGACAACATGGGAAAATCAACAAGCCAGAATCAACAAAAAAGCCAGATTACAATTTGCTAAATTACACTGGGGTAAAGACTAAGATTTAACTGTTTGGCCATAATGACCAGTGTTACATTGGGAGGAAAAAGGGGAAAGCTTACAAGCTTAGGAACACCATCCCAACTGTGAAGTATGGGGGCGGCAGCATCATGTTGTGGGGCTGTTTTGCTGCAGGAGGGACTGGTCCACATCACAGCATAGATGGCATCATGAAGTAAAAACACTATGTAGAAATACTAAAGCAACATCTCAAGACATCAGCAAGGAAAATAAAACTTGGCCACAAATGGGTCTTCAAAACAGACCATGACCCTAAGCATACTGCCAAATTAGTTAAAATGTGCTTTAAGGACAACAGAGTGAATGTTTTGGAGTGGCCATCACAAAGCCCTGAGCTCAATCCTATAGAAAATTTGTGGGCAGAGTCGAAAAAGCTTGTGCGAGCAAGACAGCCAACAAATCTGACTCAGTTACACCAATTCTGTCAGCAGGAATTGGGCAAAATTCCTGCAAACTATTGTGAGAAGCTTGTGGAAGGATACCCAAAACATTTGACCAAAGTTCTACAGTTTAAAACCAAAGCTAAAAAAATACCAAGGAAATGTGTGTAAACATTTGACTCTAGAAATTAATAAAAAACTCTCAAAGAAACATTCTCTCATTATTCTGGCATTTAGCAAATGTAAATGATTTAGGTAATCCTAACGGACCTAAAATAGTAAACGTTTAG
Organism: Danio kyathit; assembly: GCA_903798195.1. Lineage (NCBI taxonomy): Eukaryota > Metazoa > Chordata > Actinopteri > Cypriniformes > Danionidae > Danio > Danio kyathit. The sequence continues at coordinate 7,376,759 of LR812529.1, read as the reverse complement.
TATGATTTACCATCAGACATTTTAAAAAAAAAAAATGGTTATGTTCCTTTTTTAGAGTGTATGTAAACTTCTGGTTTCAACTGTATATCCAAGAGAAAAAAACAGGAAAAATAGGAGCTGGGTTTGATTTTTAGCATGCATCATAGCCATCTCAAGTTCACACCACAAACACGACTCCAGAGTAAATGAAACTTTTCAGATTTTGAGTTAAGATTACTAAAACAAATGTTTCTGTGTACTTGCATGGATTAACCGTTAGCAAAGGTCATGATTCAGTATAAACAATGTCACAAGAGCTCAACAACGTCCTGATTTTCACTACAGCTAATCAGCTTAGATGTCCAGCCACCTGCCAAGTGGGGAGAGCAACACTCACGCTCATAGGATGTCACTTACACTGGCTCTGTTTGTATGGTGGGTGTGATTGGCGGACAGCAATGAGGATGAGGAAGAGGAAGAGTGGCCACAGAAGTTCAATAACCAGTTGGACCTGTAAAGAAAAAGAAACATACTTAACTAAATCACTGAATGTAGAGTGTTTGAAAAGGGGTCTGCATATTATGTCTGGAGTAAAGACACAACACCTTGTTTCTCCTGCGGTACGTGAAGTTTTTCCACAGCAGCAGGTAGAGCTGCGTTCCAATACCCATGACAGACTCTACAGGACTATACAGCCATGACAATGGAGGAAACCTACAGAAAAAAAAATGTTTTTATTTGTACAGCATGCATATATAATGATATATACTACTTCTCTATCCATGTTAAAAAGCCATTCATGTCAATGAAACGTTTTTTTTTCATCTTTGTCCTTAAAGTTAATGATAACAAGATGCTGTCAAACTCCCAGTCTTTTTTTTTTTTTTTTTTTAGAAAAAAAGGACAGAAGGGGCAGAAAAAAATAAAAACAAAGAATAAAGCGGTTGTCATATGGGTTACAAAATCAAGTCATAATACATTTGAAGCACATTTTCACAAATTGTTTACAACTCCATTACTCCATTTTTGCCAATACTATTTCTATTACAATTCCTATCCATTGAGTCCTTGTTGGAGGATCAGCCTGAAACCACTTTCGAGTTATGTCTTTTCTGCTACTTACCAAAAGTATCTGAATTAAGTATTTGTCAATAGCTGGATTAATTTCTGGTATTTTCCCAAGGTATAATTTAATAAATGAGTAGTCCAATTCTTCTCCAGTTATCTTTTTTATTTCAATTGCTGCTTCACACCAGAAGGGCTGTATTTTTGGGCAAGACCAAAAAAATAACATGAAAATAGTTAGCCATTGAGGTTCCACAGTGTCTCCAACAAGATCCCAAACTTTCAATACCTGTACGCAATGCAGACAATTTAGGAGTTATAAAGAACCTCATCAGATTTTTCCATCCAAACACTCTCCAAGCTCTCGAGTTTGTGGTTTTTGCACGTGAGATACACATATCTGTCCAGTCTTCCTCTGTTATTTGACTTTCTCCCATTTGTTGAATGAGTCTTACTGTTTTGTATGCATTCATATAATTTAGAGATCATTTTTTTGCTTTCTTCTTTTATGTATGCATCCGAAAACACTGTGATCAAATTATAATCATCCTTAAATGTATTTATTTATTTTTGTATTAAAGTAATCTCTAACTTGCAAGTAATAAAGTTCGGCTTGGCAATTTTAAAGAAAAAGAAAAAAGATCAATTTAGGATTGTATGCAATTCACATGCTCTAATGTAGCTATGAAACGTTATTGTGTAGTTTGAATGTGCACATATTAGACAGTTTTGCTATAGCCTTTCCATGTAAGATGGAAAACAGCCGGAAAATGTTATTTTTAGTGAACAGACACACCAAAATCAATAAACGAATAGTGGAAAGTTGAAAGACATGATGTTCCAATGGCCATGACAGACACTACAGGACTATACCGCCATGACAATGGAGGAAACCTACAGAAAAAAAAAAATGTTTTTATTTGTACAGCATGCATATATAATGATATATACTATTTCTCAATCCAAGTTAAAAAGCCATTCATGTCAATGAAACGTTTTTTTTTTTTCAACTTTGTCCTTGAAGTTAATGATAACAAGACGCTGTCAAACTCCCAGTCTTTTTTTTTTTTTTTTTTTTTTGTAGAAAAAAAGGACAGAAGGGGCAGAAAAAAATAAAAACAAAGAATAAAGCGGTTGTCATATGGGTTACAAAATCAAGTCACAATACATTTGAAGCACATTATCACAAATTGTTTACAACTCCATTACTCCATTTTTGCCAATACTATTTCCTTTACAATTCCTATCCATTGAGTCCTTGTTGGAGGATCAACCTGAAACCACTTTCGAGTTATGTCTTTTCTGCTACTTACCAAAAGTATCTGAATTTAGTATTTGTCAATAGCTGAAACAATTTCTGGTATTTTCCCAAGGTATAATTTAATAAATGAGTAGTCCAATTCTTCTCCAGTTATCTTTTTTATTTCAATTGCTGCTTCACACCAGAAGGGCTGTATTTTTGGGCAAGACCAAAAAAAATAACATGAAAATAGTTAGCCATTGAGGTTCCACAGTGTCTCCAACAAGATCCCAAACTTTCAATACCTGTACGCAATGCAGACAATTTAGGAGTTATAAAGAACCTCATCAGATTTTTCCATCCAAACACTCTCCAAGCTCTCGAGTTTGTGGTTTTTGCACGTGAGATACACATATCTGTCCAGTCTTCCTCTGTTATTTGACTTTCTCCCATTTGTTGAATGAGTCTTACTGTTTTGTATGCATTCATATAATTTAGAGATCAGTTTTTTGCTTTCTTCTTGTATGTATGCATCCGAAAACACTGTGATCAAATTATAATCATCCTTAAATGTATTTATTTGTTTTTGTATTAAAGTAATCTCTAACTTGCAAGTAATAAAGTTCGGCTTGGCAATTTCAAAGAAAAAGAAAAAAGATCAATTTAAGATTGTATGCAATTCAAATGCTCTAATGTAGCTATGAAACGTTATTGTGTAGTTTGAATGTGCACATATTAGACAGTTTTGCTATAGGCTTTCCATGTAAGATGGAAAACAGCAGGAAAATGTTATTTTTAGTGAACAGACACACCAAAATCAATGAATGAATAGTGGAAAGTTAAAAGACATGATGTCTTCAGCTTTGACTGTCTCTTCTTGTTATTGCAATCCTCATTAGACTAATTGGCTTAACAGAGTCAGGAAGAATAAATCTCCTACAAAATGGGCGAAGAAAAATACAGCACAAGCTTGTGTAAGACAAATATATATAGATACGTATTAAAAATAGCCTACATTGTGATTAATTAAACTCTCAGTTGCATAAATAACTCCAATGTGTTTATTGATAAACACCCAAACCTGACAGACGCTCAATACAGTTTTTATGTTTAATAACAAGGTTTCATTTTGTTCAATACACAATAAATATTTGTTTTTAGAGCGTTTTCTCTACAGTACACTATATTACAGTATATTGTATATAATAAAATGTCATTAATATGTAATGAACCATTCACTGCAGGTTATACATAACATGTCGAATGACACACACAGCTACGGGAGGCTACTGTAACTCAAACTTTCGCGTTTAATGTCTTTAAACAGCACAGTAATTAGACATTGAATGCGGTTACCTTTCGTTTCAACCGAAACTTCCTTTGGCTCATGGAAACAGCCGGTCTGCAGTCTTTTCGTCCGCGATACCGGTGTTACAAGATCACTTTGAGGAAACGCCAGCATAGGCGGGACTTCCATTCAAAACATTGAGACCACATTGAGCTGGAAACCAATCAAGAGCGTCACGCTGATGACATGCAGCCAATCATTTGATTTGTTTTCATGTAGCGCCCGCCCATTTAGCCTTTACATAAAACCTGCGCAATTTCCGGACCTGGCTTTCTGGAAACGCGATCAATGTTACTTATGTATTTGTGTATCATATCACAATGTTCAGAGCTCAGCATATATTAGTACACCCCTCACAAATCTCTTTTAAATTACTATTTTTAATAGGAAGCTATACAATATTATATTTGTGCATATACATTAGATTAGTCAGCACTAAAGCCAAATCTGGAGCTTATCTAACAAAATAATTTACGATAACGGTACAAAAATGAGTACACCCAAATGTATGTTATAGAAAAATATTAAATACAAATTTTAAAAGGATGAAAAATCAAGAGAAGCAAAAAAAAAAAAAAAAAAAATGGAAAAATTTAGTTGAAATTTTGTAGGTTGTAATTTATTTTTGCAACATTTTGCTTGAATTTAAATGTATTATCTTTATATTTCTAAATATGTTTGGTGACTAAAATATTATTTTAATAAATATATCCGTTTAATAAATCTGTTTTGTTTAAATGCACCACAAATGCATTGCCTATATCCACTGAGAAATGGATTAAAATAATCATTTTCAAAATGGGCTGTACTCAATTATGCTGAGCACTGTATAATAAAAAAGAACATTATACAATAAAATATAAAAAGAACACAAGGAGGAGAAGATGTAAATTAATAATTGGATATGTATCATTTGAAAATATATTAATTTAAATATGTCATTATATCATTGTATATTATATCATTATAAGTCATTAGGAGATCACCAATTTTTGGAAGGTTATTCACAATCTGAAAAGTCTCCTGTATTCAGCATATGTAACAAATTAATACAGATTTGGAACAACATTAATGGTAGCAAATAATGACAATTTTTATTTTTGAAAAATAAAAAACAAAGATAGAAACATAGTAGTGCTGGGCAAAGATTAATCACATCAAAAATAAAAGTTTGCTTTAACATAATATATTTGTGTGTATATTATATATTTAATTTGTAAATGTGATTGAAAGAAAACAATAGTTGCATATTTAAATGTATAACATTTTCCCAAATATATGCATGCATGCATGTGTGTATTTATATATACATAATAAATATACACAGTACACACACTTAAACTGTCAAAACAAACTTTTACTTTGGATGTGATTTATTTTTGCCCAGCACTAAAATATACATATAATTTCTGCAGTTAAATTTAAGACTTTTAAAGACAATTTTAAGAGTATTATGAATGAAATTTTAGTCTCATACAGGGTTAAACGCTAAGGATTTTTTTTGAATATCCCAGTTAGAAAAGATTTTCACTTGCCCTATGAAAAAATTATTACAATTGTATACATTTAATAATACAATAATATTGTTTTATTATTAATATTCAAATATATCCTCTCACAAACCCCAAATCCCTTACCAAGAATAGAACAAAACATAGCTGTCAATTACTTCAATCTACAATAATAATAATAATTTAATAATAAAAAATGTAGGTCAGGTCAGTATACTCAACAGTAAATTAATGGAGAACTTTTAACAAATGTTACTGTAAGGAAAGTAATTACATTTTAAATGACAAGTTAAAAGTGTTATTGATGGATTGTTGGTGAATGTATGGGTGTTAATGGCCAGATTGGGTAGCTACAGTTTATAGCACTTCACTTTTTCCACATTTTTTTATGTTACAGTCTTATTCCAAAATGGATTAAATTAATTTATTTCCTCAACATTCTACACACAATACCCCATAATGACAATGTGAAAAAAAGAGTTTTTAAAATTGTTGGAAAATTATTGAGAATAAGAAACCTGAAAAATCACATGCACATCAGTATTCACAGCCTTTGCTGTGAAGCTCTAAATTGAGCTCAGGTACATTCTGTTTCCACTGATCATTCTTCAGATGTTTCAGCAGTGTAATTGGAGTTCACCTGTGGTAAATTCAGTTGATTGGACATGATCTGAAAAGGCATACACCTGTCTATAAGGTCCCAGTGACATGTCAAAGCACAAACCAAGCATGAAGACAAAGGAATTGTCTGTAGACCTCCGAGACAGGATTGTCTCAAGGCACAAGGCTGGAAAAGGTTACAGAAAAATTTCTGGTGCTCTAAAAGTTCCAATGAGCACTTCAACCACTGACTCTTCACAGCCTCATCTTTGGGAAGGGAAAATAACACTAACTTTCCCTCACACTTCAGAGCACAGCATCTTCGTGACATGATTCAACTCGCATGTGCTACAGTGTTTGTCTTCCTCTCTTTCTTTATACAGTGTCTGTGGGCGTTTCCTGGTTCTGCGTGCGCAACAAATGAGCGGGGCTTGAGTTCCATATTGACGTCACGCCGACAAGACTAAAGACTCATTACAGCAAAGATTCATTCAAAGCACTACGAGTTGACTCATTTATAGATGAATCAATAGTTTTAAACACGGCGCACTTTCAGATTTAAGATTTAGCTGGATATTTCACTTCACTTAGAGCTGTGTTACACACTGCATGGAAGGTCATTTTCAAAAACCCATAATAGGGGATCTTTAATACTTTTTAAGTCCCCACAGATACCCTTCATATATTTTCAAGAAAAAAAAGATAAAAATACCTCTTAGAATAGTGTTTAAACTTGTACCAACCTCAAACTATTTAGCACACAAGTCAAGAGAAATGTCTTTATGTATCTTTAATATACATCTCATACAGCAGTTATTAAAATATACCTCTATCATGTCTGCAGCTAAAAACAAACCCTGGCATGATCAGGGTCCATTCATTTTCCAGGCACAAAGTCTTTAGCTCGATAAAGAGCATGTAAACGCTTCAAACACGATGAAATACAAATATCTATTGCAGAAGTGCTGGAAGACTCGTTTTGGCTAGACTCTAATGCATAGTCATTCAAACACAAGGCTTGTTTTAGGCACCTCGGCTCAGCAGCAAAGCAAAAACAATACACATAAAAACCTGCAGTTAAATATAGAGCTTTAAAATGGAGGTCCATGATAACTATACCATTTTACACTGTTCCAATTGTATTAATCTGCTTAAATAAATGTACTTTTCTACATTTCAGTCCAGTGTTCAGTGTTTTTTTGCATGTGAGAACATGAGAGGCCTACTAAAGGAACACAGGCTGATCCAGGCCAGTCAGGAGACGATAGGTTGATGTTGGCATAGTCTTCAGATGAATCTGTGACAAACGTGATTTAAAAAAATGTTGTGGGTTTAAAAATGCATGAAATGACAGAAAGCAAACAGATTTATTTTATTGTTAATGATTCATCCGTGTAACCATAATAATATTCTGGAACTACTCAAAATCCTACTTAATTAACAAAAATCTAATCTGTAGCATTAAAACAACAGGCATTCAAGTCATCTGATGAAAAAGTGTTTACAATATTTGAAATGACGTTTTCTACCAGACTGAGGAGAACTCAGCATTCAGACTGCCCTTTAACAACTACAAAATCTAATCTCTATTTCTCAGACTTGATTTTGTAGAGTTGTTAGTGAATTTAACAAATAATAACTTGACTTAGTTGATCATTTGTAAAAGTGGCAGAAGGTAGATTTGTCCAATGAATCATCTGTTGAACTGCATCCCAATCATCACAAATACTGCAGAAGACCTATTGGAACCCGCATGGACCCAAGATTCCCACAGAAATCAGTCAAGGTTGGTGAAGGGAAAATCATGATTTGGGCTTGCATACAGTAGTGGGGCGTGCGAGAGATCTGCAGAGTGGATGGCAACATCAACAGCCTGAGGTATCAAGACATTTGTGCTGCCCATTACATTACAAACCACAGGAGAGGGCAAATTCTTCAGCAGGATAGCGCTCCTTCTCATACTTCAGCCTCCACATCAAAGTTCCTGAAAGCAAAGAAGGTCAAGGTGCTCCAGGTTTGGCCAGCCCAGTCACCAGACATGAACATCTGGGGTAAGATGAAGGAGGAGGCATTGAAGATGAATCCAAAGAATCTTGATGAACTCTGGGAGTCCTGCAAGAACACTTTCTTTGCCATTCCAGATGACTTAATAATTATAATTAATATTATTAATAAGTGATTTGAGTCATTACAGAGATGTATGGATGCAGTCCTCCAAGCTCATGGGAGTCATACACAATATTAAATCTTTTTCCACAGCACCATGACTTTATATTCTATACTGTAGATTATTTCTGTTAAGTGACAAGATTTGTGTCTAAGCAAAGTCAGATCTTTCTGTCCTAATTAAATCATTAAAAATCAAGGCATTATCATATTTTATTTTAGTAAAATAAGCGTAATCTAGAGGCATTTGCCACTTCTGATACCAAATGATCAACTAGAGTCAAGTTATTATTTGTTGTTCCTAAAACGTAGATAGGCGAGACTTTTGTCAGGCAGTGTAGACCTAATATGTATTATACATAGTGTTGTTTTAAATCAAAATGACAGAACTACAAATAAAATAAAAATCAAATTTACATTTTATTAAGAACAATGGTTAAAAAAACATTAAGTTGGATAATTGTGTTCTTATTTGTATGATCTTATCCAATCAGATCCAGTTAATCGATTATTTTAAATGTAGTTCAAAGTGTAAAGTATTGTCTAAAATGAAATACACGTACCTCTCCCACAGCATTAGACAGGATGTTGATGATCTTCTCATGAGGTGTAGCTACCACACTCTGTCCATTGATCTCAATGATACGATGACCAACTCGAATGCCGCCCCGCTCAGCTATTCCACCCCGCATTAGACTGCAAATCTATTCAAGTCAAAAGAACAGAAACAGTATACAGAAAGAGTGTTAGATAATAAATACAGTTTTGCCAACTTAGGGGCTTTTCAGTGTTCATCAACATTACAAACCACCAGGAATAAAGACCTTTCACACTTGTAATTTGGACAAGAGCCAATCACGTTTCTCATGTTCATGTGCAATTTCAACACCATATGCATTGTATGGTGAAACATGATTGGCTCTTGTCCAAATTACAAGTGTGAAATGTCTTTATTCCTGGTGGTTTGTAATAAAGCAGTAGGTTTCAACATTTGAAAAAGAAAAAGTCAAACGATGACAAAAAGTGTTACATGGTGTTTATAAAGAGATCAATTCATTTGTAACAATATAAGTCAGAGATGCAAAACATCGCAGTTCAGATAAAACCCTGCTCCGACACACTTAACCTGTAGTTTACAACCATGCCTGAAAAACTCAATTAGTTTGATCAGGTGTGTTTAAATAGGGTTAAAGCTAAACTTTGCAGAGCTTTGACATCTGTGATCTAATCGCATAGTGTAACGGTAATTTCCACTACAGGGTCAAATCTGCACTCAGTGCTGCTGGCTACGATACAATGCCACTGCACTATCAAATTTACAGCTGAGCACACCTGTTTTAATCAGGTGGAAGACCTGAAGTGTGTTTACACATTTATGTTACACTGATCAATGCATAAACACACAGACATGCATGGTTCAAGATGTTTGTGTAAACTGAAAGTGTGAAGGAATACATTTTCATTGTAGCCTACATGTAAATGATTTCAGTTCAGTAATCCAGTTCCACAAACATGTCAAATTTTTTCGTCTTGCCTATATTTCACAGCGATTGGTTGCCGCCTTCTGTTTTTCACTTGACATTTGCATAAAGTCGAGAAATGCCTAAACTTTCTTTTCTTTCTCAACACTTTCTCTGTGCCGCTTTCAATTCTATAACACACTGCGTGAGGGTTTACCCTTAACTTCCATATGAATAAATTGAACTCATAGCACTCCAAATGTGTTAGTGGTAAAAGTGCACTTAGGACATGTCTAGGCCCACATGGAATCTGCTCGCGCAGAATTCCGCAGATTTTCCGCAGAATTCCGCAGATTTTTAGCCCATCATTAATTCTGTTTATTTACTTGAGTAAATGTGTGTAAATCTGAATTTATTCAGTTTTTAAATTACACATATTTCACAAATTAAGGTTTTGGTTATGAGACTCCCAAAATAATTCCGCAGAAATCCGCAGATTTTTACCAAAATTCTCAGCAGAAATTGCAAAAAACGTCCGCAGATTCCATCTGGCCCTAGACATGTCCATACCTAATGTTGTTATTTTAAGGATAAGAAAAATGGTCAATGCGTCCAGTGCATTATCTAAAGCCCCCTTTCCACTGCACATGACAAACGACAGACCGAAAGTTCCAAAGTTCCGATCATCTCCGTATGCGGAAAAGTTAGATGCGATTTGAGCTGCAGATACGTTGAACTCCTGCGACTAGACCATATGTGACCGGCCGACCGGATGTGATGTATTCCAGTGTTGTCCAAGCAGGTTCGTGCGCGCCAGATGAGAAATAGGAGTTATTATTTTTATTATATATATTATTTTTTTGAATCAGAAAAAAGTCTATATTAAAAAAAAAACATTTCTATTCATAAATGAATGATAATATATATATATATATATATTTTTTTTTATGTTGTCTCCACATTCCCTCAAACTTTCTTTGTGGTCTATGTTTCTAGTATTCATTCATTCATTCAACCATGGTGAATGCACAAAGAATAAAGGCTCTTTTTGCACTCTTCTTTATTTCGGACACCACGAGAATCAGCTTCTCTCCCGTGGTGCACGACAAAACTGAAAAATCGGTGCGACTGCCACAAGGGGGCGTATTCCGACAGTCGTGTGTGAATGTCGTGTGCAGTGGAAAGGCGACTTAAGAGGGTTGTTATTATTCTCTTAATGAGTTGTGTGTGTTTAGGGTGTAATTTACATTAAACCAATCAAGTCTCATCTTCCATTCCATTTAAGAGCGAGTTGCAATCGTGCCATGGCGGGTTCACTATCTACATGATGAACTTTGTAAGCAGAAAAACTAAATGCTTTACTAGCGAGGAAACAGATCTGCTCATGCATGAGGTTATTGCACGCTAGCAGACCTACAGAATGAGATCTAGAGATCTACAGAATGAGCCAGATTCTACAACATCCCACTGAGGTGAAGTAGGTGTTGGAGAAAGTAGTGATTTTTATATTTATGTAGACAATAACAATAATTCTTATAATAATTTATATATAAAACTTTTTTATTTTTAAAGATGTTTGTGTACTGCTGCGCATCCCTGTGTGTGTAATAAGCTATGTGTATGTGTGTTGTGGACCTACCTATAAGTGCATATCACTAAAGGCTGATTTATACTTCTGCATCAAGTGCACGCATATGGTCCGGCGCAACCTTTGCATGGCCACATAACCCTCGCCGATGCTGACCTCTCAAAAAATGTAACTACATGTCGCAACGAAGCATAGCGCAAGCTCTATGATTCTTCAGTTTGGTAGCTGTGACGAGTGTGGGCGGTGCTGAGAGCCACGAGCCCGATGGAGTGTGTTTACAAGTGCCGAGTCCAGTAAAGGGGCTCCAGATGGAAACTTAATTAAAGTTGTTGCACGTCCGCCGGTTCCTCCCACTGAATGACCGAGTTTTAGCTAGTTGTAGTGTTCAGAAAAAACAAAACACTCGCGAAGAAACTCAACATATTGAAACATAAAAACCTACTGCCAGCTAATGTTTCGGAAGTGTTATTGTAGAGCAACACAAACAGCATGCAGAACTATAAATGCACAACTACACGAAAAGCAGGCGCCGGGGGTCACGCCAATCACTTGACGCAGAAGTATAAATCAGCCTTGACACCTGTTAATATCACCCCTGCCCTATTGACTTTAGATCAAACTTTAGCTGGTCAATTACACCGTCCATTGCAGTTGCCTCTACATAGCAACACAGCAACAATGCAACCCAACATCGGCAACAATAGCCTAGTGGTTAGTGCGGTTGGTGCATCGCGGTGACCTGAGTTCCATTTCCGGCTTGAGGTCCTTTGCGACCCTTCCCCTATCTCTGCTCCCCACACTTTCCTGTTTGTACATATCGACTGTCCTATCAATAAAGGTGAAAACCCCTAAAAAATAATTATTAAAAAAACAAAAAAAAAACACACCTGCTTTTGAGTATAGCATGTGCATGGAGGCACAAATGGGTGCAAAATGATTTATTTGCTATTTCATGGCACAAGAAGTGAAAATTAAACCTGCGTCAGACTGAAACTAGTGAAAATAGGAGGATAAATGTTTAGTACCCTTAGCAATATGTAATACACAGATGTGCAATGATGGTCAATCATTGACATGTAAATATGTAAATACGTGTTTTAGGCAGGGTTTGTTCATGTAAAGTGTGAAACAGTGGGTCATAGGCTGTTTTGGTAAGTTAGTACATTATGAGCTGTTTGAACTGAGAAGTAAGATAATAAAGGATTCCGCTAATCTGAGATTTAAAATGACACTTGGTTAACCATTTCAAAAGCGAAAAGCCCTATAATTGTTGCTTACAATGCCGTCCTCCACACTGAAGCCAAGTTGATATTTGGGATCTGGACGCTTAATGATCGCCATGGTGACGGGTGGACAGTGAACAATGCTGAGCTTTATCATAGACAAGTTCTTTAAATCCTGGAGAAAATGAAAAATTAAATGATTAGATCAAAAATTCTGAGTAATATTGAATCTGAACTGCTATGGGATTTTCTGGTCTTACTCGTATGATGCTTTGACAGGTGGCGATAGGGAGGCCCACTAGACTGGTGCCATTAACAGACATAATGCGATCCCCGATGCTCAGCTCGCCAGAACGTTCTGCAGGACCGCCGTGAAGCAGGTTGGCAACCACCACAGTTGGTAAAATAGAGCCCCAACCAGATTCCACAATTGCAAGACCTAATATCTCTCCTGCCTTTTTGGTAATACACACCTGAAAACATTAAGAGTGAAATGGTTTTTAAGTGATATCCAGAAAAAATAAAGTACAAATTCAAAGAAGGGAAGAGCTCTTACCTCTCTGATGTTTTCAGAGCGAGAAAAGTGAACCAGGTCTCCGTTATAAAGTTCCTGAGTGCCGAGGTAATCGCTGTATTCACCTGGCTTCAGATCACAAGCTTTAATTCCGTTAGTGTACAGAAACTGCTGATACGCAACACCAAACGCCTGACCAATGGCATGTGCGATGATCTGAGCCTAAGCAGACAAAAAAAAAAATGAGAAAACAGTAGTTTGTTTTTTAAATTTAGGCCCTTAAAATAAACAGGTAAAAGATATTTTTCAGATTAATTATAATTCAGACTAAACAGTGGTGCAAACATTTAGTCTTTAAAACACAGAGAAAAAAAAATAGTCGGTGCATAAAATAAATGGGATGTATACTATTATGGCTGAAGTATTTCTTTTAGACAGGTAATGTTATGTTCTAAAAGTATTTTAGTCACGCAAAACTAACTATAGATTTTGTTGTTTTACGAATGGGTTATATGCACAGGAGTGTTGTTCAGGGTATATACAGGAATCAGAGAGTGAAATTCAATACCTTTTAAAACCTTTTTAAGACTCTTTCCATTCATTTTAAGACCACATCGCCACTTTAGGTTTCTACCAGAAATATTGGCGATGTTTTAACTTTCAGTATATTCACTAAATACTGATTTTAAGAAACCAGGGGTGTCGTTAGACCTCATTTACTGGGGCACATGCCCCAGTAAAAATCGCCAGTGCCCCAGTAAATGCTTTGAGATACGATTTACTTTATATGCAAGTGTATTTATTAAGTGTGGTAATCCCAGAATAAAGATGTTATTCTCTATGTGCAACCGAACCAGCACTGGTGAAAGCAGTGTAGTTTAATCAAAAAGCAAACTGAGCATGTGCGGAGAAAAAAAAACTTACCCACGCGCCTCACGCACCGCATCTGCTTGACGCTTACGCGCTGCTCTACACCCGGTGTAAGTCCCGGTTGTGAACATGCACACTAAAAAAATAGCCGCGCCTCTCATGCGCCGTGAGACCACCGTAAGTCTTTTATAAGGAGGTATCGGCACACAGTGAGTTTCGCAAGACGACAAAAAAAGTTTAAATAATAGGATGGTAATCTTATTTAAACTAAGCATGGCTCTAGATAGATTTTTGTATGAAGCAAAAAGAAGGTATAATGAGTCAGGGAGGTAAGACTTAATAAACCTAATTCTCTGCCATTAGTCGGGTCTAAGATAACACACAACAGATAATTCTATAAAACATCTTTTTTTGTATTCTATTGAATTGTCTATAGAGTTTCATTAATATTCATGCAAAAGATTTCTTAAATTATCTTAGCATCACTCCAGTTATGTCTTTTAGATTGTTTTCCAGTTACATTTAGGATTAATTTCTGTTATTTATTTAGAATAATATTTATATAATAACAATTACACTGTTATTTATTTAAAGGAACTAAAACATTATTCATATACTGAATATAAATAATCCAGCAGATGGCACTTAAAGAACGGCATGAATAATGGTGTTGCCTCAGTTTCTGCAGTAAACAATGCAGCGTGATGTCAAATCTAGCAGGATTTTATCGATTTCATAAACCACACAGCATCCCCATATTGGCAGAATAAATTCAGGCAAACTGTAGCATACAACTATACATTGTATAATCAAAAATGATGCAAAATGTAATACCTTGTAAGACAGCATTTAAGACTTTTTCATACGTTTTGAAGGCCTCAAATTTCTCTAAATTGTTTTGTCAACTTTTATTACTTTAAGACCCCGCGGACACCCTGTTGTTGTTTAGCCACTGAAATCTTCAGACGGTAGATTGATGTGACGTTTTTCAATTTCATAAGGAACCTTTGACAGCGTTGATAATGTTGATTTTTATATAGTTTAACAACAAAACATCAGTAAATAGTGCTATTCTGCCTAGCCTGCTTTACTGAGGTGAAGTTGGTTTTATATTCACATTGGTTCATTTTTGAACAATGACAAGCTGTGACATGCTCCCTATATTTTTTACCATGCTACTTTAAATATTCGGTCTGAAATAGCATGCAAGTATGGCTTAGTCATTGCATCCCAGCACTAATCATTCTGTAGTCGCTTTAGGACAAAGCGTGTGAGAGAGTGAGACCAGCAATCCTTGCATGCATAAAATATTGCACATTATGACAAGTTTTGCTTGCTACACAACTGAAAACCTGCTAGATATAATACAGTTTTTCTTTCAGAATTGTAGTATTATAAAGTACTATAACGTTTTCTAACTGGCGAATGACATGATCTAGGGCAGGGGTGCTCAACCCTGCTCCTGGAGATCGACCTTCCTGCTGAGTTCAGCTCCTACCCTGATCAAACACACCTGAACCAATTAATTAGAACATGAGAGGCATTTGATAATTACAGGCAGGTGTGTTTGATATGGGCTGCAACTGAAAACTGCAGGAAGGTCGATCTCCAGGAATAGGGTTGAGCACCCCTGATCTAGGGGGTTGTCTACTGTTATCTTTAAGGTGCGCATTTGTGATATCAGGAGGCGTGGCTTTGGATGGCAGGGGAGTAACTGTGTTTCAAAGATATTATGCTAACGGATAGAATTTTGGCAGAGCACCCACTGCTCCTTTAATGCAGGTGCACATATATAACCCACAAATAAATCAATGTCGGAGAATAAATATTTCACTCACATCCTCTGAAGAAAAGACGTGGCAGATCATCCAGCACTTTTTCGGTGGCGCAGCAGAGCTATCTGATGAGTCTGCTGATTTACGACTGGCCGGCTTCCTGCGGGCCATCAAAACTAAAATGTTCCCAATGTCCGCGATGTATGAAATCATCTGCAAAGAATGGTCCATCATGGCCTCCTGAAAGCATGAGAGAAATCAGACACTCACCAAGACAGACAGAATTTACAATAGACGGACTGTCCGGTGTGTTGTCATCGAACCTGTGTGTCAGTACTCAGCACTTTGATTCTTTGTGTGGAAATGAACAGATCCACCGCTGTCATAGGCTGAGATTCTCCTTCAGGGGCCTGTATGTTATATAAATGAGCACACAAAAAGGTTCTAATTAGCAGGTGTTTTAGGTATGATAATACTCCCAAACAAGATTTAAGTGGTAGTGACTGCTCATGTAAAAAAGCATAACCATAGTGAAAGAGTGCTGGTTCCTCAATGGTCCAAGTCAAACTGGCTATTTATATTTTCAACAGAATTAAAAAAGGAAATATGTAACATATTTCATGGCATCATTCATTCATTTTCCTAGGCTTATATCTGTCAACCCTTTGGTTTTTCACGGATTCTCCCGTATTTTAGTTCTATCCCGCTATAATTCCGTAAAGGTATTTTCCCGTATTTCTCCCGTATTTTTTTAGTCTTTCTCTGAAGGGTAGCAATAAACATTAAAGAGCAGAGCCTCCCTATACGCAACCCATACAGCTGAACCACAAGGGGCCGCCCCTTGCTCTTAAATGTGAGTCTATTCTGTGCTTTCGCTTTGTTTAGGCATGAAAACACTTTAAAATAAATATAAAAACGACGGGATTCCCTTTCCTTTCATTACAGGTGCCGTCTCCCCTTCATATGCAATCCTCAAAACAGTCATATAGCGGTGCATGACTATCAGCTGACGCGCTCCATAGTGATAAATAGAGGCTGTTTCCCAAACAGATTCTGTACACGTAATTTGAAGCGGAGTCTGGGTTTTGGGTGCGTTTAAACAGACATATACACATAATTAATAATAATAATATCTAAAGATGCCGATCTTGGTGGGTTTTTTCAAACACAACTAATTTTGTTCTATACGAGCATAAAAAGTTAGAAAAGCAATCGAATGCTTTTAATATAACGTTAGATGTGTGCATTTTTAAAGTGACACCTGTTATTTATTGTAATCAAACGAAAAATCCAAATAAATGAGATTCATTCGTTGCTCTTTAATCAGAATGTGTAAGTTATACAGTGAAGAAACTAGAGATTAGATAGCTTGATTTTATTTCATTATAATAGCTATTCATTTTAATAAGCTGAACTGTTTGCTAATGTATTTGCTGCTAATGTCTAATACTTATTTTTTCTTTTGTAAATAATAATAATAAAACATATTACTGACCATTTAACTGTTTATTTACAATGAAACAGCTCCAAATCAACATACTTAGTAATTTGGGGATTTTTTAAAAGGTCGGGGTAATCCATTATTATGGTGGGCATATCACTTGTTTTCACATCCCAATGTTGACAGGTATGGCTTAGTCCCTTTATTCATCTGTGGTCGCCACAGCGAAATGAACCACCAACTTATCCAGCATATGTTTTACACAGGGGATGCCCTTCCAGCTGCAACCCAGTACTGGGAAACACCAATAAACTCTCACATTCACACTCATACACTACGGCCAATTTCTTTATTTAATTCACCTATAGCGTGTGTGTTTGGACTGTGGGGGAAACCGGAGCACCCGGAGGAAACCCACGCCAACACGGGGAGAACATGCAAACTCCACACAGAAATGCCAACTGGTTCAGCCGGGACTCAAACCAGCAACCTTCTTGTTGTGAGGCGACAGTGCTAACCACTGAGCCACCGTGTCACCATGGCATCGTTTTGCTGCAATTTTTTATTATTCCTGTAAAGCTTTTGATGCAATTTATTTGAAGAAATTTCCACATTTGCTAAAAAGAACATTTGCGCAAAATAATAATAAATAACAGTAATTAGCATAAACATTAAATTAGAAATGGAATTATTAATTTCAACTTCAATTTCAACAATGAGCCAGACTAGGCATGCAGAAATAATCATTTTTTGTTTGTTCTGACATTATTCATACTTTAGCAAAAAAAAATATTTGCTTATTCATCAACCTTGATGCGATCGACAGCTTCCTGTGCCTGGGCCATCCGGGCATTGGTGGAAGGATTTTTCTCAGACTGTAATTGTGTAGATCCAAGATATTTAGCTCCAAAGATCACCCCATCCAGGAGGTCTTCAGGGTCACATGGTCCAGGCACTTAAAACAAAAACAAAATGTTACTTATCATCTACGTAACAAGAGCTATGAAAATACAATTTGTAAATGCTTTTATGTTGCACTTCGTACCATTCTTATATGCCGGCTGTGTCTCAGCGTCCTATTGAAAAACAGAAAAAAGCAAGTGAGACAGCTACTCTGACAGCTCCATTGCTGTATTCCACTCACCTCAGATAGTCAGAATTAAGCCGCAGTCACACTAGAGTTTGAGCTTGCGAAATTCTGTCATACAACGATGCGAAAAGGGGCGGGATTAAACAAGATGATTAGACATTTAAAAAAGCGAGCGATTGCTCCATGTTTTAAATTTCTGTTCAGAGAGGTCATGTTTTGAATGGATGAATGGAAGTCTATGGGGAGTAAAGTCCAGTGTGACCGCGGCTTTACTATCTTTTAAAACTGCATTAAAACTCATTTTACAACTCACAATTGGACCCACAAATGCAGCCTTTTTTTAATTACAAGACGTAAATTTAAAATACAGATGTATAAAGAACACAGAACGATTAATTAAACAGTCAAAATCATCTTTTCATAATCATTAGTCTCTGATGTCCCTATATGTGAAGTTTCAGCTCAAAATACCTCACAAATAATGTTTTAGAACTCTTTGAAACTGCCCCTTTTAGGCATTGAAATCCAAATTGTGTTGTTTTGGTGAAGTTTTATAACTAATTTCGAAAGGAGCGCGTAATATGATTGATCGCGGCTGGTCTTTTATCTGCAATCATCGATAAACCAATCAGATTAATCCAAGCCTATATAAAAAAAACTTCCCTTATGCCTTACTTCCCTTATCTTTGTTTTCGAAGAATCCACCCTCCACCCCATCTCCCCCTTTCCTCCTTTCCTCCTTTACCAGGGGGAGCTCTCGAGAACTACCTGATCTCGGACCCCCCTTTTTCATGCTAAATGACAAGGCAAGACCCTGGGCTCAATTATTTCCGAGCTCCGGGTTCTCTCCTTGGACAGTACGCCAAACCTGCAATTAGTATCAAGCAATATCTTAGTGTGAACTCTTGAAATGACTGTCGCTTTAAATTCGAATGAGATCGTGCTCTTTTCAAAAGAGGGTGGAGCTACAAGCACCTATGCTTTAGCTTAGTAGCAGATTCAAAACAGGACTAACGCCATTTTTTTGAAAAACTAAAAATGTCAAAACATGTGACTCAGAATGCATCAGTCTATGGAGACTACAGTGTTCATTTGTGCATCCTAAAGAGCCGATCACACCGAACGCGCTTTTTGCATTGAGAGACGCATCTTTTGAATGGTTTGCTAACAGCTGCGAGTATTTTGCATGCTACTTATGCGCCCTGCGTGCCTCGCGTTTTAACCGCCTGCTGTGCTTGCATTTTTGTCGTTGCACGCTGTGCACTGACAGTTGAAAAACTCAACTCTGAGTAGAAAAAGATCGCATTCATTTTCTTTTCGGCTTAGTCCCTTTAATAATCCGGGGTCGCCACAGCGGAATGAACCGCCAACTTATCCAGCATATGTTTTACGCAGTGGATGCCCTTCCAGCTGCAACCCATCCCTGGGAAACACACTCATACACACTCATTCACATACATACACTACGGACAATTTAGCCTACCCAATTCACCTGTACCGCATGTCTTTGGACTGTGGGGGAAACCGGAGGACCCAGAGGAAACCCACGCGAACGCAGGGAGAACATGCAAACTCCACACAGAAACGCCAACTGACCCAGCCGAGGCTCGAACCAGCGACCTTCTTGCTGTAAGGCAACAGCACTACCTACTGCGCCACTGCGTCGCCTAGAGGAGAGACTAGTAGTTACTATTTTTTGTTATCCAGTGCTGTATGACTTCATAAATCTTGAATATCACAATATTATTAAATATTACAATTATACCAATATCAACAGCAACACTCGTGTACAATTCGCAGCTGATTCAGTTGTTGCCCAGTGACATAAAAAAGTGCACCGCACTTCTTTTATTCTTGTCAACAAAAAAGGCAGTGCAGTACGCCTTTCGTTTTTGGAACATAAAAGCGCGTTCGGTGTGTTCGGCCCCTTAAACTCCACATTTATAATCTCTTAGCTGCTGACATTATCTTCAGCAGGTGGAAACACTAATGGCAGATGGCTGCTTCTCACTCAGGGCTGTTTATGCTAATGAGGGAGAGATTGTCACTATTGTAAAATCTTTATACATTTTCACTGAAAAGAAAAAAAATCATAACTTTATTAAAGTTGAAATTGTTTTCGTGTGAAGGTCATGTGATCAACAGGAAGCTCGCAGTCGCAGCATCTCATTTCTCATATGCGTTCTGTGTTCTTCTCGCGGTTCGAGCAAGAGCATAGTATCACTATGAACCGACCGGTACCACAAGAACGCAAATCCGTGCGCAGACACAGCCTTTGCTTCATTGTCGGCCTCATTATACTGTATATACGTGATTTATTTTGGAGATTGCACCGTGAAAATGAAACCAAATCTAACGTTATTCTTCAGGCGTAGAAAAACTGAGGGGGAAAATGACGACGAGAAGAAACAAGCACATTTTAGCATCGCTTTTAAGTGCTAATGATGACGTTAAAGACATAATCTAGTAGCACATTTATCGAAAATAGGCAATTACAGATTAATAAACGTCGTCTACTTATGATACATTTTATTTTTTCCTGGTTTTACAGACACGGTTTTTTAAATAGTCTAAAACACATTTGACTGAAATGCAATACTGAAGTGTCTTTCACTGACATATTTTGCACACTGTTTATAAAAGTTAATTAATCATAGTTTAATATAAGCTCAAATGTAAGGAACAGGGAAGGAGACTGAAGGGAATAATAAAGTTTGTGTTTGGGTATTAACATTAACCCAGTATTTGTTGCTTCCCCTTTTCATGTTTTTTTTCATTAATATTTTTTCATTTTTACTTTATATTACTTGATTTTATTATTTATGGATCAATCTTTGCATTAATGTTAATTGTTTTGTTGTTGTTTTCTTGTGTTGTGTTCTTGAGTTCAGAATGTATATTGTATTACTAAGGAGTGCATTTTCACTTTTGGCTAATTATTGTTCAGTGTCGTTTCATTGCAGGGATTACCTTAACCTTACCTTAACCTAGAATCTTTTATAAAATCTTCAATCTGTTTGCAAAATTAATAGAATAAGTTTTTAATCCTCTAGAAGAAGAATCAATGGTCTCTTTATTAAAGATTCTTGAAGCTGGTAGTTGACAAAAGCAGTGCTGTTTTAAAATGTCTAAGTCATTCAGACAGTTATTAAGTAGAAGAAATCAGGCTTTACATTTCTGTTTCATTGATTGTATTTAATAAGCAATATAATTTATATACTCCACTATTTAGAGCAAGGTAGGGCCCCAAAATTATTCAGCTTAGGGCCCCCAAATGTACAGGGCCTGATCAAGTGTGATTATAAATAAATAGAATTTATATTTTTTTTTTACTATTAGAGGCAGGATATATTGACGCACTGTTTCCACACAACTGTGTTTAAATGATTTTTGCATAATAGGTCCTCTTTAAATGATTAAAACAGGCTTCCATAGAAAATGCCATATTAAGTGCTGTACATGAGATTTTCTGCCCAGCAACAGAGCTTTATTATTAAAGTGTGAACCTTCACTGGTCTCACGGTTCAGTTTAGTTACGATTATCATGCCATTGATTCGGTTCAATTCGATATCACGGTGCATTGACGATGCTTTCCATACACAATTTGATATTTTACTTTACAGGCGCTGTTCACCGATGAGTGACACTGATAAACAGCAGCGCGCAGTGTTGCCAGATTGGGTGGTTTTGGATAGGCATTTCGGCGGGTTTTGGATAGCTTTTGGGCTGGAATCAGTCAGCTACATCTGGCAACACAGCAGCGGTCGATCACAACTGATCCATGATAGACACAGTAGAGAAAACTCACGCGCTCGTGTCTGTATCGAGAGGTATTGCTGTAACAGCCAAGAGGAGAGGAAAAGTCTCGCCAGCAGGTCAAATGGGCCACAGCCCGAGAGAGAGAGAGAGAGAGAGAGAGAGAGAGAGAGAGAGAGAGAGAGAGAGAGAGAGAGAGAGAGAGAGAGAGAGAGAGAGAGAGAGAGAAATGGAGTTTACTTTCATTCTCTCAATCGCAGTGAAGGGGCTTCTACTGTAAGTGTCAGTGAAAGACTGTCCAGCAAACACACACGCAGTGAAATTGTGCAGAGTTTAAGTTTTTAAGTAGTTGGAGCGTTGTAAACACTCGCTCTCGCCTCCCTCGCCATAGTAAGCTACGGGGACATATGAGATAAATGACGTCAGTACACAATAACCGGTTATGATTATTACTGAACCGATATCGAATTGTCCGCGTCTGCATCGCGGTGCACCGAAGAAACAATTAATTTTGACACCCCTATTTATTATAGTCTAAAATCTAATGTAAAGTTCACATAAGAATTTCCAAAGAGGACCCAAATCTCACCAGATCATTGTTTGGGGAAACCGACTGATCAGCAGACAGGCCTTCAGACTGCGTCCACTGATCGTCTTCTGCAACTCCTGAAACCAAAAACTCATCCTGCAAGTGTTTGTGCCAAGCATCCTCACTGTGAGACATGGAGATGACTTCATCTGCATCACTGTTCTGCCTTCTGAGACTGGACTGATGTTCAGGGGTCACCAGGGGTGTGTGAACAAACTCTGGAGCAGTTCTGAGCTCCGCTGGCTCTGGCTCCTCCAGCAGCTGCATCAGATCTTTCTGATACTCGTGTGAAAAGAGCAGAGCTTCGGGGACATTCCTGTCTGAATGTGCACATGCTGACTGAGCACTAAACTCAAGCTCTTGTGAGGAAGAAGCAGTGAACTCCCCTGATGTATGCAGATTATGCGGAGCGCCATGATCAAGGGTGAAGGCGGCAGGATTATCGAATGATGTTGATGGTTTACAAAGATGGAGTTGAGTTAGCAGACTCTGAATGTGCGAGTGGTCAATATCGTTTTCTTTCTCTTTGATTTTCCCCATCTTCATCTCTGGATTTATACATGTTCTACCTCTGTCTCCTGCATTATTCTCTGGCGTTTCTTGTGGTGCATCTTGAGTTTGACAAACACTATTTTCAGGCCTGATCTCACATACTTCCTGAGCCAAAAGATCTCCAGTTTTGTCAGAAGCTTCCCTTGAGTCCTGAGCTCCATAATCGTTTACTGCGGACATTATGTCTTCATTGAACTCTGTGTTGAAGGATCCGTGTGCCTCAAAATCTCCCACTGAACAGATTTCAAGTTCTGCAACTGAGCCGCCATCACTGGAAGAGTCAGATCTCCAGTCCAGTGGTGGCGGCTCAATTGGGTTATAAGAATCCAGATCTTCCAATTCAGGGATCTGCAGATTTTCATTATGATTTGTGAATTTAGGAACATTAGTTGAGTAACCAGAACCATCAGGAGCCAAATGTGCGTCATGGACTGAAGCTTCAGTTTGAGAGTTTGAAGCAGCAAGTTGGGAACTCTGCTCCAACTCTAAACCTTCACTGTAGATGAAATCCTCTGCCATTGCTACTGGTATTTCTTTGCCTCATCCAGGGATTCCCCAGATTCCAGTAATTGGGATCCTTAAAAATCTTTCATCTTAGCAGAAGAGCCTTGGTTAATGTAGAATAACCTAAACAAGAAATTATGAAAGTATTAGCAACTTTTACATTTGAAACACACCAAAAACAATTGTAATAATCACAGATTTAATTTTCACATTTTTTTTTTTATAATACTTTTAAAAGGAAAATGAAGGAATAAAGTGACAAACACATCAGTCTGTTACAGGCCCTGCCTGGATGTCATAACTGAGGGGGCATTTTAATCCCATAGGAGGGCACTAGACCTGGTGACTGATTTTGGTCCCTTTTGTTCCTTTAATTTAGGCCATTTATTCACTTTTTTATTATTACTTTGCATTACCGCCTAAGTTACTGACTTAATGCAGTAATATACTTTTTATAGTAATAATAATATGAACAGTTTCGATATTACGGAGTTTATCAATGAAGGTTACTTCAGCGCCAAATGAGCAGTTTAAATTTATTCTCCTTATTTCTTTCCGTTTTATTTTAAATAACATAAATGTTTAAAGTTTTAGATAAAAACGTCAAACTATGCCCACACATCCAAGCTAACCCACGGTTAGACTATTCGTATAACCGGTAAACACAGTGAAAATCAGCATAACCGAGTCATCATGCTTCATTAGCTACCCAACCAATGGCCTATCAGTGTTAGGAAAAAGTTAAATGTTACAATCTAATGTCTAATAATAAATATTTTATTTATTTATTTAGCCTATTTTAATGACTTGTTTTCAGGTTACATTTTCATTTTTAGGACCATAAGCTTAGTCAAAATAATATTGATATGCTAACTGTATTTTAACCGTTAAAAAAGGCCTACAGTATATGTTTTGGTGTTTAATCTTGCATGAGCAAATAGCAGTATAGCCTAAACTACATATTTTTTAAAGATTATCATTCAGCCTACCTACAGCGCATGTGAGAGGTTGATCTGCGACAAATCCACTTCACACACTATATATTTCATTTATAACACTGTAAACTTGACTTCGCAGGCCGATCCTCTTTAAACTCAAAAGACATTTTTAAGAGTCCTAACTTGAGACTGCTGCTTCATAATGGGACGTTTCTTTTCACAACTGTTAAAAGTGTGCTTTAGCGATTTGAAAATGAAAGCAAACATTCAAAAAAATTAGGCTGCTTGCCTAAATGTCATCCACTAGTCCAGTTTTCTCCCTTGTGAGTTTAGAGTGCGCCTCCGTCGCCGCGTGCGCGTTTTAAAAGCTATATACAGGTGCACCCTGACCTGACGCGGGGACCAGATCTTGAGACTATTGCTTTCTATTAATTGTTCATCTATTCATTTCCCAATTTTCGGAATTTAATTGATTTTTCATATTATAAAAGATCTAAATTTGTGTTCTGAAGGTTGGAATGACGGGAGTGTTAGTAATTAATGACAGAAATAATTTTCAGTTTTGAGTAAACTAATCCATTATGAAAACTAAGTTTATGAAAACCAAAAAGTGGACCTTTCTGCAATTATACGCCTCATTTTCTATTGAATTTAGGCTTGCCACGATAGACGGTGTTGACGGTGTTACCGGTTTTAAGACGCAACACCGGTGACATCACTTTTCCACCGTGACACCGTGCCCTCATTTTTTTAAAGGGCCATGAAACCCCCTGTCTCAGCAGGGTGTTTTCACACCTCTAGTTTGAAAAAAGTCAGGAAAGTTGGGCGTGTCCAGCACTGGGAGTGTGGGAGTGTCGGGGGAGGGAAAGAGGATAAGATTTTGCATAGAAGGGAGTTTCCATTTGGCCACGTGCAGATTTCACAGGCAAAACAAACACACAGAGGCTGATTTGATACAGAATGGCGAATGAGAGAAAAAAAAATCCTCCGCATTTCTCTGTAACTTATGTACTCTGTAGGTAGCGTCAGAAAGCCGTTTGTGTATAGACTATCCTGTCACAAAATGGAGCGAAAATCCTGCATGACGGGATTAGTTTGTGTTTACATGTTTACACTCGGAGAGCAGCATTTACAGCGGATCTTTCAGTCTATAATATTGTACTGTAATATTGCAGTGATATTAACATACTGTAAACTTAGTAACCAAATAATTTTGACTATGGTATGTCTTTAAAAACTGAAAGAGCTCTGCTAACCACGAACTAACTTTGCAATCTTGGTTAAACAAAGGGCACAGCATTGCAAACACTTACCACATCTGTAGACAGACAATCAAACTGGAGCTGTGTCTTTTTAATAAAAGTAGACAAGCGGCAAATCCGGATTTCACCATTTCCAGATGCGAAAAGCTCTCGGGTAAAAATGTTCCTTACAAACGCGTTTCTGTCGCGTGTCGCGTGCACTGTAATCCACACGCGATTCCAGCAGCTCTCTCATAGAGGGAAAATGAAAACAAAACCTTCGTTGAAGCACAACAATAAACGCAACACCGACGACCCGTATCTCCAAATTCTTGTTCTTTCACTTGTTTTAGCAACACAGCGTGGCGTCTCTCTGCCGTCTGAACACTGTAACAGGTAAACAGTCTCCGGAGCTATCATGCATATTAATGAAGTTTCACGTCATACACAATAGAGCACGCTGATTGGTTTGAAGCACGTCTTTGTCATGAATTAATGATCCACACTCACATACGTCAGAAAGTCCGCGAAAAGACAGAGAGCCAGTCTGCTGGCTGGATTTACACCTAAGTATCTCATGGCCGTGACGTAGCTTCAAAAATTCGTTTCAAACCGGAAGAACGAATTTGCTCAAAATAACGCAAAAACAACCAATTTTCACTTTTTAGTGCAATATATGTGTCCTAATAGTGTTTATAGCAGCATGGGACACATATATGACTGTCAACAGCTCAAAAAATGTGTTTTGGTGTTTCGTGACCCTTTAAGTATTCCTTTTTTTTAAATTCAATATTTATTTAAATTAAATGGAAAATATAATTCCAAATAATTTACTTAAGACAATAGCATGCAGTAGGCTGTAGTTAAAATCTGAACATAGCTACAATGCTTCATATTTCATTTATCATGTGAGGAGAACGAGATGAGTCGAATTTACAGAAAGAGAATGGCGGAGGATTTAGTGTCAAAACGTAAAGCAAAAGCGCCTCATTTAAAAATCCCGCGACCATCATCTCACAGAGTGTTTTAAATAATCTTATTTTTTATTAAACCAAAAGTGATTGCCGCGCCACTGACAAGCCAACTGCAGAGAAACAAAGCAACCTCGCCGCAACCGCAGTGATCACTTTTTCCGAAGTTCATCTGTTCTTTTTTGCACTTGATTATTATGAGTTTAATGTTAAAGAAATCAATAATGAAAAGGCCGACAGGAGTGTATCTGTGTGTGTGTGTGCGTCTTCACTGAAGTCTCCCTCTTCCAAAACCGAAAGTTGCTTTGTCTGTCTGGCAATGTTTCGGCTTTTAATCGAATGAAAAGTTAATTTAGATGAGCCTAAATTAAAAACTTGCAGTAAAGTAAATGTGACGTGCGGCCACACATCAAAACTGAGGTGTGATCTCATCTCTCTCTCGCTGTCATCCATCGATAGACGCCACACAAGTCAAGTCGCCTAATAATTATATTAATTATAATAAAATGAAAACCAAAATAAACAATTCATTGCATTTTTCGTTTGATAAAAAATATACGAAAACGAAAAAAATCAAAGGGTGGCTAGTTTGTATTCATGTGTTTTAATATTAATGAAAATATGCTTAGCCTAGACGCTGCCAATAAGCAAGCCATTCAAAAAATAATATTTTACTGTTTACTGAGTTATAATGTATATTTTACAATAAAAACTAAATGTAGCATGTGTCGCTGTCATGTAAAACACGCAATTCATAACACACCAGAGCTGTCTATAGTCTATCTGTAAACTTACAGGGAGGTGTTGGCCAAAAGTCATACTGCGCACTACGTTATTGAACTCCAATATCTCTGAGGGAGATTATGTTACCCGATAGCCAATATTGACTTGAGAGATTAAAAAAAATAAAAGGCATTTTAAAAAAGGAACAACACGCAAATCAAAAAATAAAACTCGTCCCGTACGCACTTGTCATCTTGCCACTGTATGCTGTGTGGGCCCGTCAGCCGCTGGTAAGAGAGAGAGAGAGAGCGCGCGCACATGAGAGCTTAAAGCCGGCATCAATATAATGAAAAGCAAGATCATGTTGTTATAAATATTCCATTAACAATACTTATCGAAATATTTATACATTTAGATGGTGTTTATTGGTATTTATTGGTATTGTGTGATCTGTATAGGCTGTCTGATCTTTACAGAAGATGTAAACACTTTTATTTAGCGTAGTAGATTTTTTTACATAATGTTCCATTACTTAAAATTTCTTTCATTTTTTTATTTATAGTTTATATATAAATTGAGTGCTAGCTTGTTTAGCTGTGATCATTATGCAAGGATCATATTTCATATTCGGTTTATTCTTCAGTAACCTATAGATTCGTTAATAATGTATTTTATAAACGGATTGTTTATAAGGACTAAGCTATTAATATACAATACATTAGGCTAATTAATACATTAAGACATTGAAGTCAGCTAGACAAAAGACAACTAAAGTAGGTTCCCCCTGTTGGCAAAGGTAACCAAAAAGTATCTTTGCGTGTGCGCAACAAGCTGCGCATTTGAGAGAGTGTTCAACACGATGGGGAACATAGTGAGCCCCACAAGATCCCATCAGAGATGATCAACATGTTGGGTTTCCTGGCAAAGACCATGTAGACTGCACTGTTAATAAAAAAAAAGCAGTGTTTTTGTTGATTTTATTTTTTTTAAAGACTGCCGACCTGTCATTTTTGTAGCCTAATGTCATTTGGATGTTTTTTTATATTCGTTTCTTGTTCATTCGTTTAATCTTATTTAAACTTTGTGCTATTTAATTACTTTCTATTTTATTTTCTTATTCGTTTTAAAAACATTTTAACATAAGTAATAAACGTTCTATGGTGGTTATTTGTTTGGTTCCAATTTCCACAGTTTTTTTCAGCCTGTACCATTGTTGTTGTTGTTTTCATTATGTTAATAAAGGTTCTGTGTTTAATAACAGTGATGTTTTTGTAGTTTGACGCCGAATTGCCAATTCCCGAAAACTGAAAGTGAAAGTATAATACGCACGCATTTATAAGATATTTAAAAGCAGAAAAAAAGAGTAAAAGAGGAAACGCCCACCCCCACGGTGATACCGGTATTACCGGTGTTGTCACATGTCGATTAACCGGTGGGGAAATTTCCTCATCGTCACAACCCTAATTGAATTATGAAATTTAAATACTGCATTTTTGTGACATTTTAAGCACTAGTCTGAATTATCTTGTCGGATGACCATCATATTTAACCACACTTTTTGACTATTTTAGCCAAAATAGCATTCAAATCAATTTTACTATGGGCCGCTTTTGGTGCTTCACACCTTTTTATTGGTCTTTTTTTTTTGTCGTCAAGAATAAGGTCCAAGAATAAAAGTTACTTGCAAAATGTTCTCAACAATACAGTAGCATAAGATGACTTCTCTTATGTCAGATTATACAGCTGGATGTTGAACAAATGAAAAAGATTCATTAGCATTGGACAAAACTGATTCTGAAGTCACACTGAAGCGATAGCCAACAGAGAAGCCTTTATCAATGGGTTATTTTTACCATGATGGCATAGCAGTCAAAATAGGCCAAATGAGCTCATGTATGGGACAAATTCTGGACCTTTGTCAGTGAGGAATGGGTCTTCCGAACCACCCAAACCGCCCCCCCCGGCTACAGGCCTGAGCTCCATCAGCAACAGATTAAACACTTCAATAACTTTACCTATTCCTTCTAACCATACTGGAGGGATAAATTAAGATACATTTGAGAAGCAAAACTATAAGTCTTGTTTTCTAAATATTTATAAGATTAAATCCTGCACTGGAAAACAAGACTTTTTTTTCCAGTGCATCCCAGATTTAATGCCACAACTTATTGAGGTAAAGTTAGTTTTATATTGGCACATTCGTTCATTTAACGGTCCCCATGTTGTTTACCTATGCTACTTTGAATATTCAGTCTGAATTAGTATGCAAGTATGACTTTAAAACAACATTACCACTATTCAATTGACTGTGATCAGTGTTGTGCTTTGATAGTCACTGGCTGTTAATATGATTTCACTATTTAAAATGTGCGAATAATACTTTTCTGAAATTATATTATTAAGGAGAAAGTCTGAATGTGTGAACATAAAACCAACTTTACCTCAGTCCATAACTTCACTAATTCAACACTTTGTGATCTGATTTAAGAGCTCTTGTTTGTAGAAGCCACGCAAATGTAAACTTCTTAGAAAAGTTTACAAGACCCATAGAAACACTATTTCTACTAATTTGCCTCTTTGTAACTCTGACTTTAAAATGAAGGTGACTTGACAGTGCTAATACCAAGGTGATATCAATCACTGGCCTGTGGCACGATAACAGTGACACAGTAAAGTTTACGTTACGTTTAAGTGAAGTAAATCAGAGCGTGGTCAACAAAGATAAAGTTCAATACGTAATGACGTATCCATACACAGCTGTTTTGATTTGTGTACGTGGACAGCTCAAAGTGCAGGACACCATACAATCATGCAAATATTGAGTTTAAGGAGAAATCAAAGTTTTGTAAACTAAACAGATCACACACACACGAAAGTGATGTGTATATTAGTTTAAGTGGTATTGGATATAACGGCTTACCTTTCATCTATTACCATATAAATAATCACAAATCAGTAACGCAAATCCTGTCCATTCGCTTAAATGGCTGGAGCTTGGAGCCGATCACAAAGACGCAGTGTTTCAGTAAAACATCCCTAAATATCAACAGGATTCATTTTGAGATGTACTAAGAACTTTTAATCGTTTTTTCCTTATGTTATTGTGCGGCTCAACAAAAAAACTTAAACGTAGTAGAGGATCTCAATACTGCGCATGCGCATTCGAACAAGACGTGGCTAATCAATCTATCGATTTGTCTTCTGAACAAAACATCTGTCAAAAAGGTTTTCAGTGTTTTAAATTTTATATGGTTTTTACTATCTACCCAGTAAATTATAAACTTGCTAAATATAAATTAAATTTTACCCCATGTGCTTATTTTGTAAAAAGTTTAAAGAAACAATTATTCATTGTTTTTTTTTTTTGGGACTATAGATCTAAAATTCAGGCTAAATCTTGCTCTGGAGCACAAATTTGTCTCATTTAAAGTCACGTTTGTCAGGTATTGTTTCAAAAGTCGTAGTTAATCTCGAAAGAGTTTATTATTATGTTTAAGTATTATGTTTATAATTAAAAATGTAAACAATAAAATGTATCTTTTAACACATTTTGTATGGACACAGTACCAACATTACCACCACATGACCAGGCTCCATTGGTGCATTTCATGATTTGGGTGACCTGAAGATGAATATTTATGAAGTAGACATCACAATCAAAAGTATAGGCAATGCTTCTGATATTTGTAGATTGTTTTAGTCTCTGGAGGCCTAAATAAATTCAACTGCATCTCTAGAATAACATACATTACTTTAATCATGTAATGTAAAACTGTTCTTTTTATATTTTTTGTTCCCTTGTAAACATTGTTTTACCTGTTGTAATTATAATAATAAATACAGAATTTCTTATTTAGTTAGTAAAAATGACTTAATTGCGACACTGTGGCTCAGTGGTTAGCACTGCCGCCTCACAGCATGAAGGTTGCTGGTTCGAGTGCCAGCTGGGTCAGTTTGCATCTCTGTGTGGCGTTTGCATGTTCTCCCCGTGTTGGTGTGGGTTTCCTCCGGGTGCTCCGGTTTCTCCCATAATCCAAAGACATGCGCTATAGGTGAATTGAATAAACTAAATTGGCCGTAGTTTTTGTGTGTGAATGAGTGTGTATGGATGTTTCCCAGTACTGGGTTGCAGATGGAATGGCATCCGCTATGTAAAACATATGCTGGATAAGTTGGCGGTTCATTCCACTGTGACGATCCCTGATGAATAAAGGGACTAAGCCGCAGGAAAATGAATGAATGAATTAAAAAATGACTTAATTAGCTAAATTAACATTTTTCATGACATATTCAGTGTAAAAAATTACTTTATTTTGTAATTAAGAATCCTCACATTATTAAAAAAAATCTACATTTTAAAAATAAATACACAATTAAACATAACATTGTTTAAATCATTTGCCTGTGTAGAAATTAACAAAATTTTAAGATTTAGCATTAATATGTATAAAGTGCACATTGTTCAATTACACAATTATTGTTAACTACATTACGAACAGTAACAGATTTGTAATCAGCAATGCAGTGTAAAGTCATTCAGTTCACTGCAAAAATGCAGTGAGAGTAAGAGTTTTAGTCTTGTTTCTAGGCCAAATATCTAACAATTTTTAAAATCAACAAACATTTTCAAGACAAGCAAAAATACTCTATTGTTTTCCAAATTAATGTCAAAATTAAGTGAGATTCTTTTCTTAAAACAAGCAAATTCATCTGCCAATGGGATAAGCAAATAATAATTTCATTTTCACTTTGAGATGAGATTATTTTTCTTACCCCATTGACAGACTATTTTGCTTGTTTAAAGAAAAAACTCACTTAGTTTTGACTCATTGCTTCTAAAAATGCTTTTTGATTTAAGAATATTTCGATATTTGGACTAGAAACAAGACCAAAAATCTCTAAGAAAGCATTTCTTTGCAGTGTATTAGTTCACTAAGATGCTCCTTGATCAGCAGAGCTCATCTGTGAAAGGCCTATCAGTGAGGAGGTCGTTCCCATCAGTCCCACCAGCCATGGAGGAAACCGTCCAGCCCACAGAAATCCCGGTGGCATCCAGTGAACGGCATTGCAGAGATCAGCCGAACTGCTCAGGATGCTGAACAGCTCAGCTCTGATCTGCCTCCGCAGCGCAGCTTTCTGAGAAAACACTTCCTCCCTAAGAATCAGACACAATGAGCCATTCTGTGTTTAATTCAGTTCAATGCTATGCAATAAGCTGTGAGTATGGAAACATTAACATTTAGACATAAACTAACAACACCCACCTGCTCTCAGCTAAACCTGATCTGTGACACTTCTGCACTTTTCGCTTCAGAATCAGGATGGATCTAATGGATCTAAACAAAATAAACACAGTTGCAGTCAAAAGTATTCACCCTCCTGTAATTTCTTTCTTTTTCAAATCTTCTCCAAATGATGTTTAACAGAGCAAGAAAATTAGCACACTATTACCTATAATATTTTTTTTTCTGGAGAAAGTCTGATTTGTTTTATTTTGGCCAGAATAAAACCAGTTTTAATTTTTTATAAACCATATTAAGGTCAATATTATTTGCTACCTTAAGCAATATACCAATGTTATACATTGACTTGCCTAATTACCCTAACTTGCCTAGTCAACCTAATTAACCTAGTTAAATTTCACTTTAAGCTGAATACTAGTATATTGAAAAATATCTAGTCAAATATTATGTGCTGTCATCATGGCAAATATAAAAGAAATCAGTTATTAGAAATGAGTTATTATTCTATTGAGAGATTATTATTTTTATCATCAGGAAAGATGTCTGTGGGTCGATTTTATGCATCTGTATGCTCAATCCCATCTCCTGATATACAGAGAATTAAAACCAAATGGGAGGAGGAGTTAGTTACTGATATTGATGAGGAAACATGGGATGATATTTGGTCTTATGCTAAGAAAATATCTGTTTGTACACGTACAAGAGGAATACAATATAAAATAATACACAGACTCCATATCTCCCCCCACCGCAGACATCTATTTAACCCTTCTAATTCACCTATGTGTTTAAAATGTAAAACTGATGTAGGTACTTTCACGCATTGTATGTGGCCATGTAACAGACTGCAAAGGTTCTGGTCTTTGGTGCTGGGGGAATTGGAAAAGATCTTTAACATGCCGTTGGATTTTGACCCAGTTTCATTGATTTTGGGTATACCTAATGGGCGCATTTTTTCATCAGCTAATAAGAAATTAATATATTAACCTTTGCCGCCAGAAAAATATTTTACTTAATTGGATTAGTGATAAATCCCCATCACTTAAAGGTTGGCACAAGATAATTTTTGAGTTAATTCCCCTGGAACATCTTACCCATGTTTTACACAAAAAAACAGAAAAAATTTGGAGTCCAAAATTTTGAAGTTTGGACTCCATATTTGGATTATTTGGAACCTGGTCTTTGCCCTATCATGCTAAAAGGGATATTATAACTGTACTGTTATCTGAAAAACAAGCAATGTTATTTTCCTTTTTTCTGATCTGTTTAATGTGGGGTAGTACTGTTCTATATGCAATCTGAGCTTCTCGTTTTTTTTTTTTTTCTTTTTTTTACATTCTGTGTTGTTAATTTTCTTTGTGTATCTTTTGAAGTTGTTTTGTTATGTCTGTATTGTTGTAAAAATCCAATAAACATAATTATAAAAAAAAGAAATGAGTTATTAAAACTATTGTGTTTAGAAATGTGTTCATACTTTTTACTATGAGTGTAATGGTACACAGAAATCACAGCTCAGTTTTGAGGTCGCGGTTCGATACGGGTGTACTGTACAAAAGGAATAATAACAAATGCCCAGTGCTTGCTTTTTCTGCTTATTCTGAACAGTGTTTTGTCACAATCAGCTACAGAAATGAAGAGTTTCTTGTGATGCAAAAGTACATAATAAACAAAATAATGAAGAATAAACCTTTATAATTAGAAGACTGGATATTAAACTTTCAAAGGTTGAGCCCAACCCTCTCCCTCTCCTAACCCTCAGTGATTATGCATAGATTCAGTAAGCTTAAAAACTGAAATCTCTTTGAATGAAAATGCAAGCACTGACTGGAGGTCCATCATAACAGTGGGTGCAGCGGACAACAGCTTAATCAAATTAGTATATATTTCTATGTAAAGCTGCTTCGACACAATCCACATTGTAAAATCGCTATACAAATAAAGATGAATTGAATTGAATAGTATTATTTCAGTTTACTATTTTAAATAATATTACTAACTTACCCTCTATGAGACTGATAAAGTCAGAATATGATTACAGTACTTAAATAATTGCTCCTAAAAGTGAATCTACATGCAATTAAATGTTAGGTGTCTTAAGATTGCCATCTTTGGCTTTTCCATATTGGCTTTATTTCATTCATTCATTCATTTTCTTTTCAGTTTAGTCCCTTTTTTAATCTGGGGTTGCCACAGCGGAATGAACCGCCAACTTATCCAGCATATGTTTTACGCAGCGGATGCCCTTCCAGCTGCAACCCATCACTGGAAAACATCCATACACACTCATTAACACACATACACTACGGACAAATTTAGCTTACTCAATTCACCTGTACCGCATGTCTTTGGACTTGTGGGGGAAACCGGAGCACCTGGAGGAAACCCACGCCAACACAGGGAGAACATGCAAACTCCACACAGAAATGCCAACTGACCCAGCCGAGGCTCGAACCAGCGACGTTCTTGCTGTGAGGCGATCGTGCTACCCACCACTGCTCCACCGTGCAGCCTTGGCTTTATTTCATTCATTCATTCAATTTCTTTTCGGCTTAGTCCCTTTATTAATCCGGGGTCGCCACAGCGGAATGAACCGCCAACATGTTTTACGCAGCGGATGCCCTTCCAGCTGCAACCCATCTCTGGGAATTGGCTTTATTTATTTTAAATATTTGACTAATTTTAAGACCTGCCAAAACCCTGATCTATAAATAAACAAATGTGACGGGAGAATGTGCGCAGCTGCAAGTAAACTCAACTCAACTTAAATACTGACTTAATTGAACCACTTTAAATCATCATTTGAGCCATAATCATTGCTAATAAATTACTATTACTCTGGCATATGTTTACATTTAGAAAGGTTTCTACGCAAAGTTTGATTAATGACACCCCAAATCTTTTTTATTATTGTTACGTCCTGATAGGTGGCTCAGTGGTTAGCACTGTTGCCTCACAGCAAGAAGGTTGCTGGTTCGAGCCCTGGCTGGACCAGTTGGCATTTCTGTGTGGAGTTTGCATGTTCTCCCCGTGTTGGTGTGGATTTCCTCCAGTATGTATAGCTATCCTGTCTGCTCTCTGCGTTCACCTGAGTATCCCAAGGACTAGCGATGCACCCCAGAGGCCTGTGCTCAGCACCCACCACCTGTCAGATTTAGTTTTGATGAGCTCTGCATCTGCGGCCCAGGCGATGTGCTCACAGGGATAATACAACTGATCAGCTACGTTACTCAGAACAGACATCCAGCGCACCAGAGCATCTTCCTCCTGAGGAAAAACACCATTAAAACCATAATTGACAAGACTCACTTCATTTAAATCTGACTCAGGCTTCAAAACTGTAAAGTAACTACACATATGCTGATAGTCAATAATTGCGATGAAGAACATACACAATATTGATATGGGAACTCAAATACTGTGAATAATTATTTATTGTTTAATCTCTTAGAGATCCTTTTCAAAACATTCAGATTGTTGTATTTGCAGTGGTTGTTCAGCATCAAATGCTTGAAGACTTAAAGGGGACCTATTATGCCCATTTTTACAAGATGTAAAATAAGACTCTGATGTCTCTAGAGTGTGTATGTGAAGTTTCAGCTCAAAATACCACACAAATAATGTTTTATAATTATGTGAAACTGCCCCTTTTAGGCTGTGTTCCATGTTGTGCCATTTTTGTGACTTGCTTTAAATTCAAATGAGAATTTATCGGTACGATGCTAAAACTCTAATGGCAAATGGCTGCTTCTCACTCTGGGCTGTTTATGCCAATGCTCACAAATGGGTGGGGCTTTCGCCCTCTGATGACTAGGCATGGGCCGGTATAATATATATATTCTGATGGTATGATAACCTTGGATAAAAATATCATGGTTTCACGGTATTGTGATTACTGCTCTAAAATATATTCTTTTTAAATGCCTGGGTTAAATACAAAACTTTTTTCCCTTTTGAACACAATATATTTTATTTTGAGAAACATTTAAAATATTCTGGAAGAGTAAACATGTTAGGCTAAATGAATTATCGACTTCTGCTGTCTTCATTTCTTTCAAAAACTGATTTTTTTTAACAATTTAAAACGGCATCTTTAGATATCTTTTTCTGCTGAAGATACTGTGGTCCTAAAAAAAAAAAGAACGTAAATAAAAAATTGTATGCATACCTTAGGAACGGTATTGCAGAACATTTTGACGCTTTAAAAAACCTTGACTTTTCGAAACCGCTGTATACCTTGAAAACGGTTAGTGTCCCATCCCTAATGATGACACGTTCAAAAGGAGAATGTCAATCAAAGTGTTTCTGTAGACTGTTTTTATCAAGTGTGATTATACAAAATATTGTTAATTAATTTTTATCATTAGAGGCTGGATATTTTGACACACAACTGTGATTAAACCCCTTATAAAAGTGATGTTTGCATAATACAGGGAGTGCAGAATTATTAGGCAAATGAGTATTTTGACCACATCATCCTCTTTATGCATGTTGTCTTACTCCAAGCTGTATAGGCTCGAAAGCCTACTACCAATTAAGCATATTAGGTGATGTGGATCTCTGTAATGAAAAGGGGTGTGGTCTAATGACATCAACATCCTATATCAGGTGTGCATAATTATTAGGCAACTTCCTTTCCTTTGGCAAAATGGGTCAAAAGAAGGACTTGACAGGCTCCGAAAAGTCAAAAATAGTGAGATGTCTTGCAGAGGGATGCAGCACTCTTAAAATTGCCAAGCTTCTGAAGCGTGATCATCGAACAATCAAGCGTTTCATTCAAAATAGTCAACAGGGTCGCAAGAAGCGTGTGGAAAAACCAAGGCGCAAAATAAACTGAGAACTGAACCATGAACTGAGAAAAGTCAAGCGTGCATCTGCCAAGATGCCACTTGCCACCAGTTTTGCCATATTTCAGAGCTGCAACATCACTGGAGTGCCCAAAAGCACAAGGTGTGCAATACTCAGAGACATGGCCAAGATAAGAAAGGCTAAAAAACGACCACCACTGAACAATACACACAAGCTGAAACGTCAAGACTGGGCCAAGAAACATCTCAAGACTGATTTTTCTAAGGTTTTATGGACTGATGAAATGAGAGTGAGTCTTGATGGGCCCGCGGCTGGATCGGTAAAGGGCAGAGAGCTCCAGTCCGACTCAGACGCCAGCAAGGTGGAGGTGGAAGACTGGTTTGGGCTGGTATCATCAAAGATGAGCTTGTGGGGCCTTTTCGGGTTGAGGATGGAGTCAAGCTCAACTCCCAGTCCTACTGGTACAGGAAGAAGTCTGCATCCTTCAAGAAAAACATGATTTTCATGCAGGACAATGCTTCATCACACGCGTCCAAGTACTCCACAGCGTGGCTGGCAAGAAAGGGTCTAAAAGAAGAAAAACTGATGACATGGCCTCCTTGTTCATCTGAACTGAACCCCATAGAGAACCTGTGGTCCATCATCAAATGTGAGATTTACAAGGAGGGAAAACAGTACACCTCTCTGAACAGTATCTGGAAGGCTGTGGTTGCTGCTGCACGCAATGTTGATGGTGAACAGATCAAAACACTGACAGAATTTATGGATGGCAGGCTTTTGAGTGTCCTTGCAAAGAAAGGTGGCTATATTGGTTACTGATTTGTTTTT
This sequence comes from Danio kyathit, assembly GCA_903798195.1. NCBI lineage: Eukaryota > Metazoa > Chordata > Actinopteri > Cypriniformes > Danionidae > Danio > Danio kyathit. The sequence goes on along the minus strand of LR812529.1, from coordinate 7,338,737 downwards.
GTTTTGTTTTTGAATGTCAGAAATGTATATTTGTGAATGTTGAGATGTTATATTGGTTTCACTGGTGAAAATAAATAATTGAAATGGGTATATATTTGTTTCTTGTTAAGTTGCCTAATAATTATGCGCAGTAATAGTCACCTGCACACACAGATATCCTCCTAAAATAGCTCAAACTAAAAACAAACTAAAAACTACTTCCAAAAATATTCAGCTTTGATATTAATGAGTTTTTTGGTTCATTGAGAACATGGTTGTTGTTCAATAATAAAATTAATCCTCAAAAATACAACTTGCCTAATAATTCTGCACTCCCTGTAAGTCCACTTTATTAAGTGATTTATTTTTAAACGTCAACATGTTAATTTGATCTACAACATTGAACATTTGGACTATTTATAAGCCTTTTGTTCAATAAATCTGTACAGTAAGGCTTCATTTGTTTACATTTAAATTTAAAGTCACTGTAATGACACCTACAAAACTGTTCATTGTTCTTCCTAAAGAACTTCAGCATATGGTCAATCCTTATATTGTAAGAACTTAAGTTGAACTGCATATGTTTTTCAATGAAAATAGAGTTAAAAATGTTTATTAATCTTAGCTGAATGGTAATTTCTTGGTTAACACATTATAATCACAGTTAAAAACATTTTGCAGCTTAGGTCGTTATTGTTATACTAAATAATTAATCGCTATAATATTCGTCCTTATCGTTATAATAACGTTATAATAATTAATTAACTATAATCTTCTATGTTAAGCTGCTTTGACACAATCTACATTGTAAAAGCACTATAGAAATAAAGATGAATTGAGTTGAATACCGTATATCATGATAAAAGCTTCAGCAAGTAATCTCAACAAAAGAATCTGATGCCGACAGAAACACATTTAAAAAGGAACCCATTTAAAGGGGCCCATTTATGCAAAAACCACTTTTATAAGGGGTTTAAACCAAGTTGTGTGGCAACAGTCTATGAATATAACCAGCTTCTAATAGTAAAAATGTATTAATTTTATTCTTTATAACCACACTTGATAAAAACAGTCTGCAGAAACATTTTGATTGACATTCTCCCTTTGTACGTGTCATCAGAGGGGGAAAGCCCCACCCATTAGTGACAATCTCTCCCTTATTAGCATAGGAGGTCAGTCTTGTTTTTGAATCTGCCACTATGCTGACACATAGGCATTTGTAGCTCCGCCCTCATTTGAATTTAAAGCGACAGTCACCAAAATGGCACAGTTACAATCAAAGCCTAAGAGGGGCAGTATTAAAGAGTTATAAAACATTATTTGTGAGGTATTTTGAGCGGAAACTTCACTCTAGGGACATCAGAGACTTGCTTTACATCTTGTAAAAAGGGACATAACAGGTCCCCTTTAAACTATTGTACATACTGTGCCTTTAAATAATGTTACTAACTTAACCAGATGCCTCATTTAAACAGAGCCATCCTGCGTCCTCACCGAGCCTCCTAATCCATAGCCAGAGGAGTACGCCAGCATGGACAGGTCATCAAAGAGCCGGAGTGTGGTTCTGCAGTGACTCAACTGAGCTGAGAACAGCAGCAGACTCTTTCCCAATGAGGACTGAGGGCTCTTTCCGGACAGGACGCCCCCTACCAGCTGAGAGCCATAGCAGAGGGTCCGTATCTGAGCCAAGAGGAAATCAGTGACAATAAAATCACAATGCAGTTTGCACACTGTAATCAGCACTCAGATCATAACACTATAATAATTTATATATAGCCTTTTAGCAGACGATTTTATCCGAAGTGACTAACAATTGAGGAGGCATTTCAACAAGAAGAAGCAATAGACTGATTTCACGCAGCCACCATTTTAAAAGCGAAAGTGAGGCTGCGGTGAGAAGAAACCTAAAAGTATCGCCTGGAGTCACACAGGAACAGCATGTGCGTTGGTGTATTGTTGTGTACCTGGCTTATCATACTTATCTTATCAGTGAAGAGTGAGTGACAAAAATGTATCATTTCAACGCTTTTCCGTTTTGATTGGATAGTGAAAATAAAAATGGATATCGGATCTAATTTTCAGCTAAGTTCAGGGAAATGGCAGTAGTTGGCTAACGTTTTCTTTCCCAAACACAAGTTTTAGATGTCATTTATCAAACTCAAGTTAATGAACTGATTGTTTCACTATATTAGACTTGTCACGATACTGAATTTCGGAATTGAAATAAAAAAAATAAAAAAAAGTCCATTTCCCGCTAACATTTAAGCACTGTTGAGCTCATTCTTAAACAGCGCTGATTTGCCATAGCATTCACCATTGCTCAACAGAAATGACTGCGATTGGCCGTGAAGGTCATCAGTTCATCGCATTTCACCGATGTTTACCGAGTGCAAACACAGACGAGCGATCAGTTGCTGAATCGACTGATCTTCGCGGCTTTAAAATGCTTCAGTGTCCGTGTATCTGTGTTTGCAAACTGTTTACTTGGTGCTATGAACTCAAGCCTAGGACACTTAAGCATATTACTCTTACAGAGATTGTGATTTTTATTGATGCCTAATATGCTTTTAATTGTTTAAATGAAACTGAACTGAATGATATTAAAGTGATGTTTACACCATTTCTGCATTTTGAAATCGCGGGAACAGATGGAGGTTTATAGTTGTTGCAATGTTTACAGTGCTGATCCTACTTCCAGGTTTCTTCCCACCACAGCCTCGTTTTTTTACAATGGTGGCCATGTGAAATAAGCGTATACACTCAAGAAGTGCTAATTATAAAAACAAACTGTTAGTGCTCAGAGAATTAAGTGCTAGAGTAAGGACCCATTCTTTACTCCAGCACTTTACTCTCTGAGCACTAACAGTTCCTATTTATATATTTTTTGTTTTTTGTAAAAGAGAGAAGAGTGTTTCTACAGGTGGTTTGTCAAGCCCACTCACCTGTGTGAAGCACACTTCATAAATGCACCTCTTTTTTGAGATTTGGATTGATTGTAAGAAAATAATGTCACAGATCAGCATGTATTCATAACCGAAATGTGCAAATATTGAACTTTTGATCAGATTTAACAGTAACAATGCACTGTAAATTAGTCAAACACAAAAAGACAAGGTTCTTTAACCAGATTTGAAATCCCATTAGTTTAATTGACTACTAATTGGTTTCTTACAGTTCAGTTTTCTAAATTATTTGTTTATTTCAATACATTAACTGATAATTACTTTCCATATTAAATGATAACGATTTATATTTCGAAATAAGTTGTTAATGCTTTCTGATTTACAAGAGTACCCCAACAATGACTGAAGCCACAAAAATTAGAGGATCTGTTAAATTAAATAACATATTTTCAGCCGCTAAATTTTCAGTGGATGAAAATTCAGTACATCTCTAATATCAACACACTTTTAGATTCTCATTTCTGCACATTTCTGCTGTGTGATTGGCTCTTAGATCAATATAGAGTAAAAAAGTCCAGAGCTTATCATTGTTATTGACATACATTTTACTGCAATTCGATATAATATCGTTTATCAGCCCAGTCCTATTTTATATGCATAGAAAGCATATGCACAAATACATTTTAATTTAGTTTCAAGAACCTTTTTGAAAAAAAAAAAAACATAGTCAACTAGAGAAGACATATATTCATGTAGAAATGAAAAAAAAATTACCTTTTCAAAATATATAAAAGTGACCACATAAAAAAAGTTTATTTATTAACGTTTTACATGTTTACATGTGCTGGTTATTTCATATTAAGCTCATGTCTCTGAACCCTTTAACTGCCCCAACAAGAAAAAAAATGGATTGTATTTATTAACTCCTAATTTCGCAACACGCTCAGTGCAGTTTGTTTCAACACATCCCACAATTTCTAAAATATCAACCTCTACCAAATGGTTGATATGTGGGTTCATGGTAAAAGTACCGGAGTTAATACATATACTATGGAAAATCTGATTTGAAGTGTTAGACTAATTTATTTAAAAACATAATCAAAATAAAACATTTTTGAATACTAAATCATCTTTATCTGTTGAAGTATGACATCAAATATTTCAGATTCTCATTTAACATGTTTTCTTGTTTTTTTTTTTTTGTTTTTTTTTTTTACAATAAAACCAAAATCAAGTGAAGTAGTGCAACAGGATTATGTTTGTTTGATTTTTTTGTAAACCAACAATGCTGTGTGTGTAAACCATATTTTAACAGTCATTATTTAAAACAGTCAAAATATGGTCAACAATTTGGTAGAGCAGGCAGTTAATGCATTAAGGATCTCATTTTTTGGTTTGTGTATTTTATTGTTTTAATGCTGTTGCTCTTTATTTTATCTGTTTACATAAAAGGGAAAAGGGTCAAGTATTATAAGTGTTAACGTTACCTATACTATATTATATCACCAATTGAAAATTCATATCCTATACAATATTTTAATTCTATAAATAAAAACATATACACAATATTCATTAAATATTCCTATTTTTCTTTGTTTTTAATGCAGTGAATATTATTTATTCACATTAAACTATAAATATAAGCTTATTAGAAAATCAGGTGAGACCTACTCAGCATAATTTAGTAGACCCCATTTTAAAAATGAATATGTTTATCCATTTCTCAGTGAATATAGGTAATATACAGTTGAAGTCAGAATTATTACCCCCCTTTGATTTGTTTTTCTTTTTTTAAATATTTCCCAAATGATGTTTAACAGAGCAAGGAAATTTTCACAGTGTGGCTGATAATATTTTTTCTTCTGGAGAAAGTCTTATTAGTTTTTCATTTTTTTAAACACCATTTTAAAGGGTCAGGAAACACCAAAACACATTTTTTGAGCTGTTGACAGTCATATATGTGTCCCACGCTGCTATAAACACTATTGGGACACATATATTGCACTAAAAAGTGAAAATTGGTTGTTTTTGCGTTATTTTGAGCAAATTCGTTCTTCCGGTTTGAAATGAATTTTTGAAGCTGCGTCACGGCCATGAGATACTTAGGTGTAAGTCCAGCAGTAGAGTGGCTGTCTGTCTTTTCTAGGGCGTTCTGACGTATCTGAGTGCGCAGTATTAATTCATGAGAAGACGTGCTTCAAACCAATCAGCGCGCTCTATTGTGTATGACGCGAAACTTCATTAATATGCATGATAGTTCCGGAGACTGTTTACCAGTTTACACTGTTCAGACGGCAGAGAGACGCCACGTTGTGTTGCCAAAACAAGTGAAAGTACAAGAATTTCAAGACAAGAGTCGTAGGTGTTATTAGTGTGTTGCAACGAAGGTTTTGTTTTCATTTTCCCTTTATGGGAGAGCAGCTGGACTCACGTGTGGATTACAGTGCACGCGACACGCGACAGAAACGCGTTTGTAAGGAACATTTTTACCCGAGAGCTTTTTCTCATCTGGAAATGGTGAAATCCGGATTTGTCGCTTGTCTCCTTTTAATAAAAAGACACAGCTCCAGTTTGATTGTCTGTCTACAGATTTGGTAAGTGTTTGCAGTGGACTGCCCTTTGTTTAAATGCTGCTCTCCGAGTGTAAACATGTAAACAGAAACTATTCCCGTCGTGCAGGATTTTCGCCGCATTTTGTGACAGGATAGTCTATACACACACGGCTTTCTGACGCTACCTACCGAGTACATAAGGTACAGAGAAATGCGGAGGATTTTTTTCTCTTATTCGCCGTAACAAATCAGCCTCTGTGTGTTTGTTTTTCCTGTCAAACTTAGCGCGTCCCTTCTATGCAAAATCTTATCCTCTTTCCCTCCCCCGACACTCCCACACTCCCAGAGCTGGACACGCCAACTTTCCTGACTTTTTTCAAAACAGAGGTGTGAAAACACCCTGCTGAGACAGGGGGTTTCGTGACCCTTTAAAGTCAAAATTATTAGCCCCTTTAAGCTAATTTTTTTCGATAGTCTACAGAACAAACCATCATTATACAATAACTTGCCTAATTACCCTAACCTGCCTAGTTAACCTAATTAACCTAGTTAAGCCTTTAAATGTCACTTTAAGCTGTATAGAAGTGTCTTGAAAAAGTCTAGTATCTAATAAAATATTATTTACTATCATCATGGCGAAGATAAAATAAATCAGTTATTAGAAATGAGTTATTAAAACTATTATGTTTAGAAATGTGTTGAAGAAATCTTCTCTCCGTTAAACAGAAATTGGGGAAAAAAATAAACAGGAGGGCTAATAATTCAGGGGGGCTAATAATTCTGACTTCAACTGTATATTGGTGCATTTGAACAAAACAGATTTATTAAACAGATATATTTATTAGGGATGCTCCGATCAGGATTTTTACAGCCGATACCAAGTACCGATTCTTTGTGATGGTGATCGGCCGATACTGAGTACCGATTCTGATGCTTCAAGCTTTATAATACATGAAGCACATTTTCCCCCGTAAGTATGATAATTAAGTGGAGATTGCAAATGATGGAAGAAGAATTCGACATGTCTCAATCAAGAAAAAGTACATATTTGATGCATAAGATGTTAAAATGCACATCTATAAATATATATATTTGCTTACTGCAGTAAGTACATTACAAAAAGGTATATTATGAAATTGGGTAAGCTGAATTGTCCATAGTGTATGAGTGTGAATGTGTGTGTGGAAGTTCCCAGAGATGGGTTGCGGCTGGAAGGGCATCCGCTGCGTAAAATCGTGCTGGATAAGTTGGCGGTTCATTCCGCTGTGGCGACCCCGCAAGGGACAAACCCGACAAGAAAATGAATGAATGAATATATTATGAAATATTCAATTAAAACATTTTTACGTTTTTAATTGTATTTCAGACAGATTTTAGTGAACTTGCAATATTGTCAAAAACACAGAACTCTCAGTTCTTATATATGTGAAAAGGTCTAAACACATGCAAGACCATTCCATTCCTCTGCGTTAGTGATGCGCGGATGGCGGTTATATCCGCGGGCGCTGCGGATAATCCGCGGGTCGGGTTATAAAAAAATTCATTATGATTAATTGCGGGTGGGTTGCGGGTTGGTCACAGCAGTTGACCAGCAAAAAAGCAGAGTGGACTTCGCAGAATGTGAAGATGAGACGCCCAAAATAATGGATGAAGTGCAAGAGTACAGTGCAAACTTCAGTTAGAGGAGTCAGAGGAAAATCTGCTATCATTCTGGGAGAAACAAGGTCGCTTATTTACACGACTGCAGCGCCTAGCAAGGAGAAGCGTGTGCATTCCTGCAACAAGCGGTGCGCGCGAACGCTCATTTGGTGCAGCAAGCCGTGTTTTGGAGGCGACGCGGAATCGCCCGAAATCGCCTGAATCGGCTGTTAATAACGAACGATCCACAGTGAGCTATGTTGCAGGAGAGGGGAAATAGTGTGGCCGCTCTAAGACTGCTTTTACAGGAGTTTTAGTCCATAGCGAGGGGCATTGTGGGTAGTGTAGTTCGACACGCATGCTGTGTGACGTGAGCTCTCGCTGTGTGCTGTGCGTGCGGTGAATTAGAGGGAGAAAGTTTTATCCGGTTTTGTTTTATGTTTACTCCAGTTATTCCACCCGGGAGCTGTTTTGCACTGTGAACCTGAAAACACTGAAATAAGTAAAAGAAGGGCATGCATCGAGTACTTTTGTCCGTCTCATCATTTGCTCGAGCATGAATTAATGAGCTGTTACTCTGCCGCCGGACATTGCGGAGAAAGTAAGACCTATCATCATGCTTAAAACAAAGAATTAGAATTATTAAAGTGTCGATCGGGTGCGGATATATATATATCAGATAAAATAATATGTGCGGGCGGGTGGATGATTAGAATGAAGGAGCGGATTCGGGTGACATTTCAGCTGATCCGCGCATCTCTACTCTGCGTGTAAACTGGTAAACAGACACCTGTGATCAGTTCATGAGATCGGCCAGATTGGCGAGTACCGATCGAGTCATAAAATGTGATTATCGGCCGATACCGATCTCTGGCCGATCGATCGGAGCATCTCTAATATTTATTAAAATAATATTTCAGTCACAGAACATCCTTGGAAATGGAGAGACAATACATTTATACTCATGCAAAATATTGCAATTAAAATTACAAAGTACAACATTTCAACAAAATTGTATATATATTTTTGTTTCTCTTGATTTTTTGCTAACTTTGAAAATTGTATTTAATATTTTTCCCTAACATATACATTTGAGCTACTAATTTTGTAACCATCATTGTAAGTTATTTTGTTAGATAAGCTCCAGATTTGGCTTCAGTACTAACTAAACTAATGTATATGCACAAATATAATATAGCAAATCATCCTGTAGAAAATACTAATTTAAATGAGGGATTTGTGGGGGGTGTACTCATATATGCTGAGCACATAACAACCATGTAAATACATACTTACCACTTTATCTCTTCCTCTGTATGACTCCAGCACAGTTATGAAGGACTCGACTGAACTCTGCATGTTTAATTGTCATCTGCAGAAGCGAAGGATGTGACGCTGAACATCTACATACAGGATGTAAAAATATAAAGCACATAAAAAGCAGGTGGCTGTTTTTAAACTATCTCAAAATTCATCTTTTTTTAACAGCAGTCTTTCTTAAAGTCAGTGGACTTTGTACAGGAAAGCGTCATTCATTATCAAGTCAGACGAAAGTAGTCAACAACCGATCCCTGTTGTTTTCTCCTTCTTCTTGTAAAATGTACAACTTGACATACATCTTCAAGGTGCATTACCGCCACCTGCTGCAGGGTTGTTCGTCATCCAAGTCTGCTGGCTCTGTCATGTGGTTTTTTTCTGATCATGTGTGTGCAGGGTTTTCCTTTTCCCCCGTTTAATTTATTTAAATAGTCAAAAAACATACATTCACTAATCAACACAACTAACAACACAACATAAATATAAACATAGACAATGCTATAACATTGTGTACATATAAACAAAGACAAAAAAAAGAAAACAACATCAATAGAGTACAAGCTAAACCTGACAGCATCAGCATCATTTTGTCCACTTAGTTACATTTGGCTTTGGAGGTAATTTATGAAAGGACGCCACATGGCAGTGAACTTGGACCCGAAATCGGGTCCCTCCTGACCATAGATATATACATTAGATGTCGCCTACCCTACTGTTGTCTATTAGAAGGAATTGCGTCAATAGAGCCGCCATTTTAGTACAGGGTAGCGCTCCTTTGAAATGAATGCAGGACCAAGCTGAAGTGGAGGACTGGCCAAAGCCAGAGAAATACACATATACACATATATCTATGATCGGGAGTTTTCTCCGGTGGTCTGTATGAAAATATTTTTTTTTAAATTACGAAATATTATAATTTTACATCACTTTTCTACATTGTTGGATGTGACCGCACGGGCATTCCTGACAAAGAGTGAGTGTTTGTGTGCATGGAAATGCATTACCCTCCTTCTCTAAAAATCCTAAAACACACCCCCTCTCCTGCTTTCACTTCTCATTCTGACGGAGGGAGCGATCCGTTTGTGAATGAATCTCCGTTATGAACGACTCGTTCATTTAACTGACAATAATACAAGTTTCTGGCAGCTCAGCGTCTTCTTGTCATATTTCATAACATTGTTTGTTTATTTTATTCAACAAAACTAGCATAAGAATTTAGTGCGAGTTGGTGCTACTTTGCCTTATGGTGAATGCAGCAAGAGACTGTTTTATCATCAATAACATTACTTGTTAAGCACAAAAGTTCATAACATACAAAAACATAAAAACAAAATCTTACCTATGAAATGTTCTGACTTTGTGCTTTGTTTTCTTTGTTTGCTCGTTACTACACCCGTACACAGCACTAAAGTCCAGCATCTTCACATTGGCACACTGTCTTGACTAGTGCGGTTGAATGACGTTTATCCTAGGAGCACTGTACCAATGTGGCGGCGCTATTGACGCATGCTCAGGGTCCCTATGTGATATCTAGTGTATATATCTATGCCTCCTGACATGTGGCATGTGTTGTGGCATGGAGAATTGTCTTTCGTGCTTTTGTTAGATAGCCTACATCTTGCTACCACTTGTTATGTAAATATATAATGTTACATATAAATACATAAAAACATCAAAAAGGCATGATTAAATGTTTAGAACCGTTTCAATTATTTTAACTATGCATGTCTTTAACTTGTACTTACCGATAATAAATGTTATTATTATGATAAGTCTTGTTAAAATAATGTTATTATTATGATAAGTCTTGTTAAAATAATGTTATTATTATGATAAGTCTTGTTAAAATAATGTTATTATTATGATAAGTCTTGTTAAAATAATGTTATTATTATGATAAGTCTTGTTAAAAAAATGTTACTAATATAATAAGTGTTGTTGAAATCTCAAGACTGAGAATAGACTATAAAAAGCACTTTTGATCAGGCATTAAATGCAGACGACCTAAGCGGGGTCCTAAGGGGACTCGATTGCAGGGGGGACCCGATTTCTCATGACACCTGAACCGTTAGGTTAAGTCTTATTTTTTCCAAACTAAGGAAATTCAACACATCATTGGCCCACTCTTTAAAAGAAGGGGGAAAGGATTGTTTCCAATTGATTCAAATCAAGTGTCTTGCCAAAGGAAAAGTAAAGGCAATTCAGTCCAATTCTTTTTTGACAAATTGTAATAGGTTAATAGGTTTTCCCCATAAAATGTTTTAGAATAATCTAATTACATCCAGGGGGAAGAAATCATATATTCTGAAAATAAGGACAATCTGGCAAAAAATCGGTTGGTCTGAAAAATGTATGAAATATGAATTATATGATTTCCTTAAAATATTAATGGATTTTACCTGACACAATAGCACAATGATCCAATACAGTTGATCATACATTCATGGACAAAAAACTGCTAAAGGCACACCAAAATCTAACTGTATTTTTCTGAGAAATTCTTTAGAAATCTTTGGAAAAAAAATCTCTAATGCAAATTATTAACAAAACGAATGACATTTAGAAATGTTTTATTGTGTAATTTACCCACAGCAAATCAGCAAATGCTGTTTAAAATGCATCACCTTGCGATTACAGTTTAAGGTTCTGTCCGCATTTTTAATGATTTTGAGATATTGAGCTTCTAAGTTTCATGTAGCTGCATTTCATATAGTAAACAATATGTGTGTAACAATTCTCTTTCATACATGAACATGACAGAGCGCCTAAATGTACTCTAAATGTAAATTGTCAACATTGGCTTACATTTGCAAATTGGGGTAAAATAAACAGGTCAAGTGCAGACAGAATCTTCCTATTCTAAAGTCATTTTCTGCTTGGAGTTATAAGGTTCTATCTGGCAGATTATTTATTGAAGCATTACTTTTCAAGAAGTACAATCAGTCTGCTTATTAATTTAATTTAAAAAAATAGAATTGGTGTTGTAACAATATGTTGATGTTTAAGAAGTTCAAATTTTTGCTTTCTCTAACATTTATTTATTGTTTTAGGATGAATATTTTTCTTGTTCAAATTAGGCATACAAGCCTGTGCTAAATATTATGTCCAGAGCAGATGTTAATTTTATGCAATTATATGGTCATATTTATTGAATTGTATGTTTTATATGAATTATTGAGTTATATTTATTGAATTCTATGCATTATATGAATTATATTTATAGAATTATATATGCCCCATGATGAGTTAAATTAAGTATTTGCCCTTCAGGGCTTAATATCAAATTTAAAGACTTTAAAAGAGTTTAATAAACACTAAAAAAGAACTCTGTACACTGACTATATATACACACACAAATAAAAATGTCACATTTAATATATTACATTTTTAATGTTTCTTTTTCAACAATGTAAAATTTCATCTCAGTGTCAAAAAATGCTTCTAAATCATCACATTTACACACATCTTTTCAGTTTCAGGTTTCGTTGTAGTGCAGCATTATTTAGTCGACTTGATTTTGTGATCCTGATTGGTCCTCGTGTGTGCATTCGAAATGCTGATTGGCTCACAGACAGAACCTGATATAGCCAAGCTTTTTTGTTTTTTTTTAAATAAAAAGTCTTAAAATGTAAACAACATAAAAAACATCCCATAATGTAAATAGTTGTCATTTAATAAGAATATGTGAACAACTCAATTTTGACAAAAATGTCAGACAGAACCTTAATTATGGTGGCTTGAGGAAGTATCTCCTCCTAAGCCTTTCAAGCTACATCCTTCAAACTTTTGTCAGACCTTCAAACTGGTCTGACCCGGGTTGCTATATCTTTTCTAACTGATCCGACTTTCAATTTTCCGAAAAACGACCCAGAAATTTCCCAAAAGTCCCATTGACTTAACATTGGGTCAAACTTTGTGAGCTCATAACTCTGCATCAGACTGTCCTACAGACTAGAGTCTGGCCTCATTCAACTCAGTCTAGCCAGCAGCCAATCACTGATTACCTTTAAACTTACTAGCCACTCCCTAGCAACCAATTTCAGCACCCTAGCAACTGTCCTATAGACTGTGACTAGCTGTTCTAACACAAGCTAATAGTTTTAACATCCTAATGACATGCTAATCTTGCTAGAAACATGCTAGCAACATGCTAGTGACATGCTAGCACATGTTAATTCATGCTAACAACATGCTATTTCATGCTAGAATCATGCTAGTAACATGCTAATTCATGCTAGAATCATGCTAACAACATGCTAATTCATGCTAGAATCATGCTAGTAACATGCTAATTCATGCTAGAAACATGCTAGTAACATGCTACTTTATGCTAGAATCATGCTAGTAACATGCTAATTCATGTTAGAATTATGCTAGTTGCATGCCAATTCATGCTAGAATCATGCTAACATGCTAATTCATGGTAGAATAATGCTAGTAGCATGCTAATTCATGCTAGAATCAGGCTAGTCACATGCTAATTCATGCCAGAATCATGCTAGTAGCATAATTCATGATAGAATCATGTTAATAACATGCTAATTCATGCTAGAATCATGCTGGTAACATGCTAACTCATTCTAGAATCATGCTACTAACATGCTAATTCATGCTACTAACATGCTAATTCATGCTAGTTACATGCTAATTCATGTTAAAATCATGCTAGTAACATGCTAATTGATGCTAGAATCATACTAACATGCCACAATCATGCTAGTTACATGCTAATTCATGCTAGAACCATGCTAATTCAAATTAGAACAGTGCTAATATATGCTTGTAACCGCCTAGCAACCACTCAGAACATAGCAACCACCTAGCAACAGCTTAGCAACACCTAAGCAACCACTCAGAACACGCTAGCAACCCCTTCGTAACCACCTAGCAACACCTTAGCAACCACCTTGAACACCCTAGCAACTGCCTAACAACTTAGCAACCATTCAGAACACCCTAGCAACGCCTTAGCAACCATTCAGAACACCCTAGCAACGCCTTAGCAACCACTCAGAACACCCTATCAACCGCCTAGTAAGAAACATGCCAATCCATACTAGAAACATGCTAACATATATGTACTTATCTATCTATACCAACTGTTTCAAACTTCTTAAAAACGACATAAATTATTTAAACTTTAAAACCACTTCAAACTTTCAGGCTAGGCTTTCTCAAGCCACCATAAAGTTTGTCCTCAAACTTTACTGTCTAGTTCTAAGGTGACGATTTGTCCTCAGGACATTAAATGTTCGATTGCGTAAACAATAATAAAATAAAAATCATATGTGTTGGCAAAGGATTTGTTCTGCTGGCCTGGCATTACATTTGAAGTGTTTGTTAAAAAAAGTAAAATATCTGTAGTACAAGTAAATAACAGACCACAGAATAAAACGAAAAATATAAAAGGAAGCTTTATTTGAAGTGAACAGTGCTGATTCTTCATACTTCTCTTAAAACATCTGAGATGATTTGACAGATCCCGGAAAAATGTTCGATGGCTAATTTGGTTCTTCGTTCATTCATTCATTCATTCATTCGTTCGTTCGTTCGTTCGTTCGTTCGTTCGTTCGTTCGTTCGTTCGTTCGTTCATTCAATCAATCAATCAATCAATCAATCAATCATCCAGCTAACAGAGTAATCTACATGTAGAACAAAACCCTGTATGAACTATTGTTTCTGGTTGTTAAAAATCGCAAAAAGAGAGAGAGAGAGAGAGAGAGAGATCTAGCAGTATGCAAACATCTCCATCATAATTACAAAAATGTCAGATTCTTTTTTTTTTGTTTTTCAATAATAATAATAATTATAATGTTCCATATAATTTGTTTATACAATGTACAACGCTTTGAGCTTTAGTATCACTTAATCAGTCACAACAGAAAACAGATTTTCAGCATTTCGTTACTTTCTCAGGTAAAAACACTTTTGCATGGAGGACGAGCATCATCAGCAAGCAGGTCAGCTGTCGTCATTGTCATATATATCTGCAATCAAACAAAAACACAAACAAGACATACATCATAAAGATATTGCATTCAGTTGCTATTGTATAATGCAGAATAAAAATGTTCCCATGCATTGTAATACTACACAGCAAAAAAAAAAATACAGTGTACATTTAACTCAATTTGAGTTTAACTGAACACTCCTTGGGTGTACATATGACTCCCTCCATTTTGCAGTTAAAATAACACTTTCTAAAGTGTGAAATTTGTACATTACTCACAGAGTTCATTTTAACATGGTAAGAGTTTATTCTTACATTGAACTGGAGTGTGTGTTACCCTTTAAAGTGTATATATATATATTTCCTTTTTTCCTATCCCTGCTGAAAAAAACAGCTTAATCCAGCCTAAGCTGGTTGGCTGGTTTTAGCTGGTCGACCAGCCTGGTTTTAGAGGGGTTTTGGCCATTTCCAGGCTGGTTTCCAGTCATTTCCAGCCTGGTCTTAGCTGGTCAGGCTGGAAAATGACCAGCTTAAACCAGCTAAAACCAGCTTGACCAGCCTGGTTTAAGCTGGACATAGCTGGTTTTGGCTGGTCAAGTTGGTCAACTCCCAGCCTGACCAGCTAAGACCAGGCTGGAAATGGCCAAAACCCCTCTAAAACCAGGCAGGCAGGCTGGTATTTCTCAGCAGGGATATTATCAATTGGTGTGTGTGACAGATAACAGTGATCAAATATGTTGAAAATAGTTTTAATTTATTAAATGTTCATTAATCTTTTCAGAAATAATTTCAAAACATTCAACTCTTTGCATTTTAAAATGCAACAAGACATGTTTTAAGTTTAAGTAAAACATACTGGTTTGATCACTGTTTTGTTTGTCTTAAGAACCAGTTTGAGTATAAAAACTGGACTTCCCATCACTAGTGGAAAATACACTGTATATTGGGTTAAAACGCTGAAAAAAAAACTTTAAAATATACGCTCTTTCACACTCGTGGATTAAAATGTACTCCGGTTTTAACACTGAACAACACCAAAGAAAATCACACTGTATATTTAACACTGGAATTTTTGCTGTAAAGCTGGCATGAAAATAGTGGAAAAATGATTAACCTGAAGAAATTTCAATGTCATCGTAAACATCATTCTCCCTTTAAAACAAGAAACAAAACAGGATTAGACAAAAAAAAAAAAACCCTA
Organism: Danio kyathit; assembly: GCA_903798195.1. Taxonomy (NCBI): domain Eukaryota; kingdom Metazoa; phylum Chordata; class Actinopteri; order Cypriniformes; family Danionidae; genus Danio; species Danio kyathit. The sequence goes on along the minus strand of LR812529.1, from coordinate 7,323,196 downwards.
TTAAATTATTCAAATGAATAAATTAAGTTATACACACTCAGGTAAAAGGTAATCCAAGGGTACATATCCATCTGTGGAAAGAGAAAGAGACTATTTTACACCTATATTGCGACCAAATCACATCTTCATCTCTCAGCGTTATTATTTTTTAATTCAATAGCATAACTCATCCAGCAGGTGGTGTGTTTGACTCACATTTGCCCTCATTATTTCGGCACAGAACTTGTTTCTTGCTGGTCTCCTGTAGAACCTCCAGAATCTCTCCACGGACCACCGGAAGTTCATTGCTCCCGCGCTTCTTCAAAGTGGCATTGGGATCCACCGTCATGGTGTACAGAACTCGAATAGGCCCCTCTAACTGTTAAATAAATCACAAACATTTATATTTTATTAGAGTTAAGAAACCCTTGAGGGCTTCTCATGACAATGATCAAAGCGAATGTGTGAAATAAAAACAGACACAAGTGAACAGATGCACCTTAAACTTCTTTCGAATATTTTTCTCTTCCTTCTTGGTCAATTTCGGATCATGGCTGAAAAGAAAACGTGTTTAAATTAGCAACACAAGCATGCTCTGAAGTCAAAAGACTTATTATGATGTTTTTTTTAAATAATTAATGCTAAAAACAAATGACTTGATCAGTATTAATAAAAAAACACACACCGTCTATTAGAGGAAAGCGTAAACAAAGCCTTTTTGTATCTGCTATGGCAGGTTTCAGCAGTTATCTATTAACATATACATCTAAATAAGTTTGTCATTTGTTTTGAGCACATTAAGTTAAAGAGAGACACAACAATGTGATATTTTTGACACTTGAGCTAATCCGGAGTATCCTGCTTCATGTTTCATACAGTTCTATATTTGCCCAGGTTTAACAATTAATCCTGTGTATTCACACATTTGCATTCCTAATCCCTGGATAACGTGTGTGTGTGTGTGTGTGTGTGTGTGTGTGTGTGTGTGTGTGTGTGTGTGTGTGTGTGTGTGTGTGTGCGTGCGTGCGTGTGTGTGTCACTGTCATTGATTGGATGACCACAGAATGTAAGCTGTTTTCATAACCCGACTCATCCTTATATTATAGGACATTCTACCAGAATATTAAAACTACCAATGTCTCGTTTGTCACAGGCGACATGCAGGAAATGTTCCTGAATAAAAAGTGAAAGTGCCAAACTGCAGTTAAAGTCGACAGATTAATAATTTGGCATGTAATTCGATTACTGATGTCCATGTAAACACAGTCACTGTCTTTCTCCCCTGCGTCTGCGTGCCCAAATGGAAACTCCCATATTTGCAAAACCTTCCCTCTTTCCCTCCCCCGACACTCCCACCTAAACAGAGCTGGACACGCCCACTATCCTGACTTTTTCCAAACTAGAGGTGTGAAAACACCCTGCTGAGACAGGGGGGTTTCGTGGCCCTTTAAAAACACGTTACAAATGTACAAACCCTGTCATTGCCTTTGTCCTCAGCCCAATTCAACCTACAGCTTTAATTGTTTTGTTTAGCTAAAAACTGTTATTTACTATAAAAAAAATCAGAAATAGCAAGTTTAAGTTGTTATCATTCACATCAATCGATTAAAAACGTCCACGCGTAGGCTACGCCGTAGCATACGCGTGCGCTTGACGCAGAAGTATAAATCGGCCTTTACTGTTTACAGTTTTTTAGCTCTCTTAAAAATATCTTCTTTTGTGCTGAACAGAAAAAAGAAACTTATAAAGGTTTGGAACCACTTGAGGTTGAGTAAATAGTTTTGTGTGAACTAACCCTTTAAACCAGGGGTGTACAAACTCAGTCCTCGGTCCTGCTGAGTTTAGCTCCAACTTGCTTCAAAACACCTGCCAGGAAGTTTTAGTATATCTAGTAAGAACTTGACTAGCTGGTTCAGATGTGTTTGATTAGGGTTGGAGCTAAACTCTCCAGGACTCCCTTCAGGATCGAGTTTGGACACCCCTGCTTTAAACACTGTATGCAAAGCCCTTATAAGGGAAAATTAACAAGGACATGTTTGTTTTGCTGTGCACTCAAATATAGACCTTAAAATGCAGTCACATTAGTGAAACAGGTCACTTTCAAAACAATCTTTGTCCTGCTCTTGAACTCATTAAAGGCTCCTATTACACATTTTTTTAACAATATAATATAAACACACAATATGTAATTTAGATCTCTGGGGTCTTTAGAATATGTCTGTGAACTTTCAGCTTAAAGGTGCAGTATGTAAGTTTGACACCCAGTGGTTGAACTAGGTATTGCAGTCCTGAATCATAATAAAGGTACGCCGGGTTGCCAGTTTGAGGGATTTTAAACTGTGTTCTAAATAAAAGCAACGACACGCGATTGAGGGAATATTCTCCATATTAAAAGGAGTTTTGGTTCTAACCAACACCTCGAATTGATTTATTAGAAGCGGCTTCTATTTCTCACAGCTGAACAACAGAAACCTATGACAGATCACCTCAGGTAAGCCTCGTGTGCTTTATTCAGTGCTAAATGCTAACAATGCGAGTTTGAATGCATTTTACATGACGTGTATTACCATATACTGAAAGCAGAAAGTTCACTTCACCTTTAATGATGTTAAAGAGGGTTAACATGTATTAAATGGATTCTAAACCTTACCGTTTTGTGAGTGAGTGCATATTCTGTGCTTCTGAAAGGCTGTATTTAAATTTCTGCCGTGTTTTGTGGTGCAAACAGCCAAATGGCTCATCACTCATAACAATCTCGTCACAGCGTGTTGTTAGGACACGCGATGTAACCTGCTCACGTTCCTAATATTTATGTCATTTGCTAATTAACGTCATGTGGAACTGAATCTGTCTCATTTTGACATCTGATACTTTCCACTACACTGTAGCATTTCGCTCATGGACGCATGCTTTCAGTGTCTTTCTGAATGAATGAATGAATGAAATATGCTGTTTTCCAACAAGGCAACCCGGGGTGCTGAATTATAATTGGTTAAACTGGCATGTGCATGTGAAAATTACCTAAACAAAGACATCGTTCCGGCACGGAAAAAAACATTTTCAAAGCAGAATATCTGACTTCAGCATTGTTTGTCAGTTAAACAAGTATGTTCACTTGGGATGCTTCTTAAATATCTGCAAACATATTATTGTATTTTTATGCTTTAGAAGAGTCAAAAACTTACATACAGCACCTTTAATACCTCACAGATCATTTATTATTCCCTCCAACACAATTTTGTGGGAATCTCAGCCCCAAAACGGTTTACTCTGTTCTTTCAGAGAAGTTTCACTGTGAGTTGAAACAGCGAGCAATTATAAACACTCACTGTTAAATAAAAATCAATCAATAAGACAAGCTAGATACAAATGAAAGGAGCAATTTAGCCCTGCAAAAGTAAATTGACTAAAATTAATTAACATTAAATGACATGTCACTTTAAGACCGAATGCACAGATCTACAGTATAGGGAGGATTTCAACTACATTCCTTATTGTTTATTCACTGTTCTCTCAACTGTATCTTCAAGAGTTCACACTTGGCTGATGATTGATTATAAAGTGTGTTTGGCATGCTGTCCCAGAAAAGAGCTCTGAGCTCATAAAATCCTCGAGCCCGGGGCTCCCTCCTGTTTGCAGGGCAAGAGGGGAGTTTGAGCTCAGGTAGGTCTTGAGAACTCCCCCCTTATTTAGAGCTGATGACAGATTATAAATTGCTATATAGAGATATACCGCTGGTTAAGAGCTCAACTATAGTGCTAATTTAGATTGATCAGTTCACTTATGACACATGTTTTTGGACTGTGGGAGGAAACCAGAGAACCCGGAGCACGGGGAGAACGTGTAAACTCCACACAGATACGACAGCTGGCCTGTTAAGGATTTGAACCAGTGACGTTCTTGCTGTGAGGCAACAGTGCTAACCACTGGGCCACCGGTGGAAAGGAGGTAGGAGTAGGGATGGAAAGGGGAACTCTTCGAGGCGAAAATAACTAAAGTAAGAAACTCTGATGTATAGTGACTTAGGAATCATCTGATTGGTGAAACATGCGTTAGTTAATGCGGGACCAGCCGTGATCAATCATAAGCACGCGCTATTCTCGAAATTAGTTTATAAATAAACGTCACTTAAGGCCGGCTCACACTGTGAGATTTTTTTATAATCCTGAAGGATTGTAGCATGTCAGACTGCACGAACATGGCTCTCATGTCACACTGTATGATCTCAGCCGTCATAAAGTCAGAATAAACGACAATGAAGATGCACCAAACACAGAAGAAAACACTCCTGGAGTTTGATGTCATCCACCCGCGACACTTTCACTATCCCGCGTTCTGATTGCTCACAGCTAACTTAAACAATCTGTAGCGGCAATTTTGCACAAAGCGTGTCTCAATAATAAAACCGGGAAAAAAACAAACTGTTTTGACTTTTCCCCGCGGTCATTTGATTTGACGCATGAATCGCGTCATCAAATTCGGAGCTCCTATTGGTTCTTGGATTGACGTTCAACGCAGCACTGCAGGAAAGTGTCTGAAATCTTCTGACACTGCCAGAAGTTCATCTGTGAACATGTCAAACCAACGATCAAAGATCACAGATTTTAGCCCAGGATTTCAGGAATCTTTTAGGATTTCCCAAATTTGTCTCAGATGACAAAATTGCGGCTTAAGGCTTAAGTGAAATATGCCAAGATGGACATTTTTGGTGTCTATTTGTTTAAGCTATTAAAGCCCACTGTACCCTGTATTCTTTTGTGTTTTGCTCCTACTTGCGACCATGTGTACAGAAGCCACTCTTTATAGTACTAAACCCATATGACAGTCCAGCCCAATCTCACAAGGAAACATAGCTATTTTACATATTCTCAGAAAAGTGGCAAATTTTTAGGAATTCATACAAATTTATTTGCATGAAAACACAAGATTTTTAAAATAGGCTTGCCCCAAACCCCACCCATAACACTACCTCTCATTGTGGGATGATTCAATTGTATTAAAATGTGCAAATTAAACCATCTAAATTCATACAAATTGGCCATTCAATCAAAAGGAATGGGCTATATGCACACAGACTTTTAATTTTCAGCCAGGCAGCCCGAGGGCTTCCGGTGAACTGTCTTTCCATTACAAAATTGTCCCGTTTAAGATCTGATTTCTTTAAAAATCAGTGATCTTCACTGCCTGTTAGATATACAATATGAAGTGGCTCTCAAGAAGCACTGCATTAAATTCCATTTCCCCCAGCCATGTCTTTAAAATATTTATTTTACCCCAGTTTTTTTCAATGGAATTTCTGCACTAACCTGTTGCTACTGACAGCGCTAGTGGTTAAAACCGTCTTTCATATCGTTTTACCCTTGAATGTATTGTAATTACATTACAACATCGATGCTGTAAAAACAACCTTGTGAAATTAACAATAGTCACATTAAGCTTTCACCGGAAGTTTATCGTTGGCTTTAAAACTCTAGCTGTGTATATAGCCCATTGCAGTAAGATTGAGTTTGGACAGTCATGTTACACAATTTGGCTGATTTTGAGGTTGCATATATTAAGTAACATATTGCTTAAAGGAAAGTAACAGCATATGATGAGCATAAAAAGCATTACTGAACCCCTTTAAAAAATAATTTGTGTCAATAATATTTTTGATCATGTAAATTTCTCAATAGGATGGGTTCCAATTTAAAGGGATTGTTTTAGTTTAGGAAGTTTAGGCTGCGTTATTCTGTATCCTAAATTCACATCAATTTTTCAAAACCCAGGCTATTATTATTATCATTACTCTAAGTGAAGTTTAATTTTAAACTAATTTCGAGAGGAGCATGTGCTCATGATTGACCCAGCTGGCCCACATTAGCTAATCATGATCTTCCAATCAAAGCACCCCAAGTCACTATATATATATCCTTATTTCCTCTCTACATCTATCTTCATTTGGAAGAACGCTTGCTGCTACTAAAAAGCTCTAGCTCTAAAAAACTTTTACAGCATTACACTTTTAGCCTAGCAATATGGCAATAACCAACAAACATCTACAACTTCAACCAGAGCCCTGCTCTCCCTGAGACTTCAGCCACAGCCACTGCAATGAAGCCCAACTCTCACTGCTCTCTTAGCAGTCCACCTGTGGTAACGTACATAGCATGCCTTAAGGGGAAGCTTCGCAAAATAACTACTCTCCAGCAAGACTAAACATTTTGTATATCTTTACAAAGGCGTGACTAGAATAATTTAAACCTTTTTAAAAGACACAAACACTATGGACTAAGTGTCCTCCGTTGAACTGTGTCCAACCAGAAATTATAACAAACCAAATAAACCCACCTCTCAAGCCTCCGGCCTGTCCAAAGGTCCATAACATTTTAACAGCTTGGAGTAATTCGACTGCAAGGATCAAAGCCATCCAATCCGTAAAACATTAGTCCATAACTTATTTATACGTTGATAAACATCCATGGATACACTGCTGTCATCCAAAATAGTCGCTGGAGTGCGTTCAGTAAAGTAGCATCTTGTAGACAAACACTTGTTATTTGGTCTACAAAATGGCTGCTGACCTTTGCACTTTTGATTGACACTCCATTGAGCCAATAGCTGAAAGGAGAAGTGTCACCATCCAAGAGCTCTCAGAACATGAGATAGTCCCGCCCTCTCTCCTGATAGTTCATGAACAGACTCAGTTGCAAAGACTTTGTGCATAAATTGGGCCAGTAATGCTTCTAATTTTAATCATGTTAGGATTCCATTGTTATGTTATTTAATCATGTTTTAAAGTAAAGCCCATAGCCAACATTCCATTGACACAGTTTCTAATAAGTACAGTCCAAGTACAAATCAAATGTCAACATCGTTTTCGAAGTCAAATCAATAAATAAAAATAAATAAATAAATAAATAAAATAAAATAAATAAACAACCGATAAATAAACCCCGCCACTTCCGATAGCTATCCGATAACTTCTGAAAATTACCCGGCTCATGAAAATATTCTACACATCGAACATTGAAGTCCGATCGTAATACGCCACAAGGATTTAAACTTATCACTTCACCTACTCTGCCTTCAAGAGGTATTTCCAGGACCACCAGCCAAGCCATGCTCCATATCCTCAGCTCTCCATCCCTCCACCATCTCGTGGGGGGACAAATGTCTACCAAAAAATTTAAAACATTATCTGTCGATTCCTGTAAATATTCCTTACCTTGCTAGAGAACTGCGTTCTCACCCTGACACTAATCTTTCTGACTTTCTCATTTCAGGTCTAACCCATGGTTTCCACCCGGGCGTCTCAGCTCTCCCTTCCATTAGTCTTTTTGTCCTAATCTTTAATCAACTATTACAGAACCCAAAACTGTCGATCATCTTATTTAAAAAGAGATTGACAACTACTCTACGATTGGACCATTCTCTGCCCCACCATTCAAGATTTTATGCATTAGTGTCATAAGCAGTGCAAGTCGCAAATTCTCCGACAAATGGATTCTATCTAATAATTCAGAATCCCCCGTCTTATCCAACTTTAGATGATATTCTAATCATCTCTCCCCCACATCGCTTCCAGCCAAACACCTAGAGATCACCCAAAAGGTTTTCGCCAATCTAGGTATTCCTCTCACAGAGGCTGGACCCAACACATCTATAGAATTTCTAGGCATCAACTTGGATTCGCAAAAAATTCCAAGTTTCCCTTCCTAAAGAGAAAATTGACTAAACCATTTCTCTTTCCCTTATAATTCAAGAAAACAGACTTGAACAAAACACGTACCGTTATCCATCCTCGGCCACCTAAATTTCACTATGCGAATTATACCACAAGGTCACCCATTTACAACTTACCTGCTCCAGCTCCCTATCACTGTCCACAATTTAGAAGACACAATTTCTCTCACCAAACCCACCCGCAATGAACTCAGCTTATGGATTGCCTTCCTTAAGCAATGGAACGGCTGTTCCTTCTACAGCAATTTTGTTCTCACCCCATTAGATATTAGCCTACATACTGATGCTGCCCCATCAGTTGGGTTCAAAGATTACTCATAGGCCACTAATTCGCCACCACATGGCCCCCTCAATCGATTTCCACTTCAGAAAACCATTGTTCATCAGCTTTCTTCAAACTGTACCCAATGGTCGCTGACGCCATACTACAGGGAGACGAATGGTCCACCTCTAGTATTCTCATTTATTGTGACAAAGAAACACCGTACAATGCATAGAAAAAGGCTTTCCTACTCGCCAACCTTTAATGCTGCTTTTAAGACATCTTATTTGGAAATCATCCAAAAAACAATTTATCATGTCTGTTGAACACGTGCCAGGTTGCAAAACCAAATCACTGACTCTTTCTCATTTTTCTTTCCAGAACTCTGGTCATTGGCTCCAGAAGTGGACCCCAACCCAACGCCTGTCCCTCCCTTTCCAGAAACGACATTACCTTAAGCCACCCCCTTTATAACTTCCACCAAACCCCATATCACTTATCTTCCAAGTAGAAGCCCTCAGAGCTCTTCAGTCACACATCACAGCATGAAACATATTCAAACTCAACCCCTCACTCCACCCCACCATAGCAGATCTAATTTTGTTCGATGAGGAAATATAGGGTTTCCTCATCCTGCAAAGTAAGACAGATCAATTCAACAAAGGACATGTCATTTACATCTCCAACATCCCTGCCCTCACTCACCCCCTCCTAGCATACCTACACTTGAGGTGATCATAAGAAACAAACCCCCTAGCCCCCCCCTTTTTTACTGACGACGCTAATCGTCCAGTATCACGTCTCTGGTTCCAGGAACACCTCAAAGTCCTCCGCTTCTCACGATTTCCTCCTTAACAATTTCCCAGCCATTCATTCAGAATTGGCACTGCCACCACAGCAGCCATTAAGAGGCTTTCCCAGCATCAGATCCAGATCCTCGGTCAATGGTCTTCTGAAGCTTTTCAAATCCTAAATTTGCCTCAGTCTTTTATTTCAAACCCCAGTCGGTCCTATTAAACCTCTCAGCCCAATCTTGGCCACCCCTTTATCCTCTAGCCAAAGCCATCTATCTGTCCATCCCTAGCAACCCCCTCTATGGCTCAGACTCCTGCAGGAGTCAATCTGAGCTTAGGCTCTTGTAGAGCCTCACCTATCACCCTCACATTTCTGTTCCCCCTGCCAGCATTGAGTGCTTCCGCTGTTCCCTCCCAGCTCTTTACCCCTTGCCTTTGACTCTCGTCTAACCTCCTTGCTCCATCAGCATCACCATAAGCTCAGACTCCCGCAGGGGTCAACACGAGCTTTGGCTCTCGCAAGAGCCTCACCTATCAACCTCACCTTTCCGTTGCCCCTGCCAACGTTGAGTACTTCCAGTGTTTCCCTCCCAGCTTTACCCCTTGCCTTTGACTCTCATCTAACCTCCATGCTCCATCTTAGCATTATCCTAAGCTCAGACTCCCGCAGGGGTCAACATGAGCTTTGGCTCTCGCAAGAGCCTCACCTTTCACCCTTACCTTTCTGTTTCCCCTGCCAGTGTTGAGTGCTTCCACTGTTTCCCCTTGCAGCTCTTCACCCCTTGCCTTTGACTCTCATCTAACCTCCTTGCTCCATCCAAGCATTACCCTAAGGTCAGATTCCCGGAGGAGTCAACATGAGATTTGGCTCTCGCAAGAGCCTCACCTTTCACCCTCACCTTTCCTTTCCCCTTGCCAGCGTTGAGTGCTTCCACTGTTCCTTCCCATCTCTTAACCCCTTGCCTAGCCTCATCTAATCTTCTTGCTCCACCTTAGCGTCACCCTAAGCTCAGACTCCCAAAGGAGTCAGCACAAGCTTCTGCTCTTACACCTCTTACCTATCCCCCTCACCTTCCTGTTTCCACTGCTAGCATTAAGTGCTTCCGCTGCATCAGTTTATTTATTCTGTATAGTCATTCACCAGTGTCTAAATTTGTTTATTCTGCATAGTAGCTCATTAGCCTTTCATGTTTATTATATTCTGTATTTTGCATAGTAATCTCATTACCCTCCAACAGCCTCTCCCCTTTCTTCCCCGCTGCCAGCGTTGTGTGCTCCCGCTGCCTTAGTATCTTTCTTATTTCATAGTTTGTATATTCTGTATAGTAATTGTATAGCATATTTGTGTTACTTACAGCTGCCCCCCCCCCTTTTTTCCTGCCAGCGTCAAGTGCTTCCGCTGTTTTAATTTATCCTGCATAGTAGTTTGCTATTATCTTCTATGTCTTATATTGTGTCTTTTGCATATTAATCGTATAGTACTTATATCTGTGTCCACTTCCAGCTACCTTCCTCTTTCTTTTCCCATTCCAGTGTTGAGTACTTCCGCTGCACCAGTTTATTTATTTTCCATATAGGTTTCACCAACAGTCTACATTTGTGTTTATTCTGCATAATAATCATGTCACTTCCAGCAGCTCTCCCCTTTCTTTCCCCTTGCCAACGTTGAGTGCTTCTGCTGTTTTCTCCCAGCCCTTTACTCCTTACCTTTTAATTTTTATCCAACCTCCTTTCTCCACCTTAACATCACCCTAAGCTCCGACTCCCGCAGGAGTTTATACGAACTTTGGCTGTCGCAAGAGCCTCACTTATCGCCTTCACCTTCCTGTTTCCCCCTGCCAGCGTCGAGTGGTTCCTCTGCATCAGTTTTATTCTGTATAGTTATTCACCAGTACTGGCATTAACCTGTTTATCCTGCATAGTAGTTCATTAGCATTCCATGTTTATTATATTTTGCATAGTAACCATGTTACCTCCAACAGCTCTCCCTTTTTTTTTCCCCTTGCCAGCGCTGTGGGCTCCCGCTGCATTAGTATCTTTTTTTATTGCTTCGTTTGTATATTCTGTATAGTAATAGTATAGCATATGTGTGTTACTTGCAGCCGGTCTCCCTCCCGTTTATTTTTCTGCCAGGGTCGATTGTTTTCGCTGCTTTAGTGCATTTATTAAGCATAGGAGTCCACTAGTATGTTTCATGTCTATATTGTATTGTTCATATATTTTATCTGTGTTACTTCCAGCTGCCTTCCCCTTTCTTTTCCCATGCCAGTGTCAAACTACCTGCCAGCATTGAGTGTTTCTGCTGCATTCTGTATAGTTGTATATTCCGTACAGCAATTTTATAGCATACTTATGTTTCTTCCAGCTTCTCTCCCCTTTCTTTACCCCCAGCAGCGTCGAATATTTCTGCCGCCAAATCTCTTCCCTCTTAATCAGCCAACTTCACACCCTTCTCTATCACCTCTCACAAACTTTTAAGCACCGACTCCCACAGAAGCCCCACTTAAGCCCCAACTCTCCAATGAGTCTCCCCCACCTACACTCCTAGACTCCCGCAGGAGTCAAACTTAGCCTCCAATATTTATTTCATAGCCACCAGACCTACCCTGGCCTTCACACACTCCCTAGAAAAGCTTATCCCCACACCAACTCTTCACGTTATATCCAGCAGCCGGATATAGCACTTTTTCTTTGCACTTTGGGGAGTTCCTGTTGTAAATACGCGGCTGCTGTCCCGAGCGCTTATCATTTGCTTTTTGGGGAGTTTGAGATCGACCTGAGCTCAATTTCCCCTCGCCATGTGAAAGGGGGGAGCCCTGGGCCCGAGGATCCCTTGAGCTCAGGGCTCTCTCCCGGGACAGCATGCCAAACAAGCTATGTGATAAATCATGAGCTAAGTGTGAACTCTTGAAGTGAAGTTTAATTTTAAACTAATTTCGAGAGGAGCATGTGCTCATGATTGACCCAGCTGGCCCACATTAGCTAATCATGATCTTCCAATCAAAGCACCCCAAGTCACTATATATATATCCTTATTTCCTCTCTACATCTATCTTCATTTGGAAGAAACCCCCCTCCTCCCCTTCTTCCACCTTTATCCAGAATGGGCGGCACGGTGGCCCAGTGACTAGCACTGTTGCCTCACAGCAAGAATACCAATGGCATCAGGTCCTTGCTGGGTCATCTGGTATTTCTGTGCGGAGTTTGCATATTCTCCCTGTGTCCGCGTGGGTTTCCCCCGGGTTCCCCGGTTTCCTCCCACCGGCCAAATATGCTCTATAATAAGCCTAAATCTTTTTCTAATGTCTTACTCTCAAGAAGTTCACCTTGGCCTCAGCAGCAGGGGAGTTTGAGATCGACCTGAGCTCAATTTCCCCTCGCCATGTGAAAGGGGGGAGCCCTGGGCCCGAGGATCCCTTGAGCTCAGGGCTCTCTCCCGGGACAGCATGCCAAACAAGCTATGTGATAAATCATGAGCTAAGTGTGAACTCTTGAATCATTAGTATTTTGTAGTTTTTGAATGAATGACATTTAATGAACATAAGAGTACAACCCACTAAACATACTGTACATCTCTTTTCTCACAGCCTCATTTGTGTAAAATGATACAACTGAGGTCTGTTTGTTTAGAAAATGAGATTAGAGTAAAGAGGACAGAAACCTGATCTCTGGAGGGGGAGGAGGAAAGTCATGGTCCACGTCATCATATACATCTGAAAACAGCAGAACCCAAAACATGTCAATGCAGTGCAGAAAAGTCATGATATATCCAGCTGCAGACCCGCGGACACACACACATTTCAGGCCAATAGATCCAGGCCGGAGCGCACAATATATGGGTAATGACGGATTGCTGTTTTGTATCTTTAAATGCATTATTTTTTGTACAGTATTACTAACAATACATGAAATACTATAAATATATAATTAGATTTTTCATTGATATTCATTTTGATCATCCATAACATATTTGACTGTAAGTTATGAGATACTTAGATTGTGTTTGTTCAATTGATAGAGTTTTACACCTACACAGACTCTAAACCTACCCCTTACTGTCACAATCACCAGCAATCTAGTCCATACAGATCGCTGGACAACTACAAATCTGCCACCAAAAGAACTACAAATCCTGTCATGCACCTCATACACACCAGTTCCAGTTCTCCTTTGATCACACACACATACAGCTGTAAGATGCTCAAGGACTGATTACAGAGAATATATATACTGCACTGTTTGACACACACTTTGCTGAGTCTTGTTTGGTTTATATCATGTAACAGTTCAAAGCGTTCCATTGTCTTGCCTTGCCCTGTTCTCTGACCCTCTCCTTGTTAATTGTTTTATGTTGTTTGCTGCCTGAACTGATCTCTTTGCCTGTGACCCTGACTACTCTTTTGGATAACCTGTATGCTTCTGTCTGTTCCTGTTTGACCACTGCCTGCCTGACTACTCCTAATAATAAACTGCACGCGGATCCTCAACTCCGTTGTCCAGCACCCTTATGTTACACTTACAGTAATCTCTTATATTTTATTAATGTTTACACCAACCCTAAACCTACTCCTAACAGTAACCTCTTGTTTTATTAACGTCTACACCCACCCCAACCCGAAACCTACCCTTTAAAGTAATGAAAATCTGTATTTATTGTCGTGAAGTGACACAAAAATTACTTTATAGGCCTAAATTAGCTATCTGATTTGTGAAAATGTTTCCATTTACACTTGACCACATAATTGAGCCTCCATTAAACAGATATGATTCCTTTCCTCAAATCCCAAACTATATTCAAAATTATTTAGGTTACGTTGACTAAAGCATCAGATACAACACATTTTATTTAACCCTTGAGCACTGTTCAAATTGACTACCCTTTCGTTATGTTCGGAATGAAAACATTCACTGAATTAAACTGCTGTAAAAATGCATCAGATTAATATTTTTTTATTTTTTTTTTGCATAAATCTGAGAAACAACCTCAGTCCCGATCAAAACTACTAAATTGCTTAGAAATTTACAGGGTTTTAACTCTTTAATTGACAAATTCACAAATGATGTCACTGATTTGGTAGAAAAAACCCCACACAAAATCACATATTTTCAATATAAAAAGTAATTGTGGACTGGATATTTTTACCTTTTATCAGAGCCTTAGACATGTGAACGATTAGGAACAACATTGGCTTTGATGCATTGTTAGATTTTCATTTTTTTCTCCCTAATTTACTGTCGGTGGCTGTTTTTGCCCCATTGACTTCCATTGTAACCACATTTGTTGGTGCATAAATGCACAGTCTTTGTTTTTGTTTTCTCCATGTAGTTCTGAGAGCTGAGATGCATATTTTGATTTTCTCAGACACAACAAGGCAAGTTCACAAAGGTCACTCTCACAAACATACACACACTTTAATTTGCTGTTATAGTCCATATAAAATCCAAAAACTAAGCTTTTTTGCACAGGCCTAAAGGGTTAATGGTGCCAACTGATGATCAACTGTAAAAATTACAATTTTTACCTCTTCCCAACTGGGAAAAACACCAACAATAAAAATGCATGATTATATGGTGTCATGGTTTTGCGATCAAAAAAATGTGGTTATAATGGAAGTCAATGGGGCAAAAACAGCCATCAACAATAAATTAGGGAGAAGAAATTAAAGTCAATCAAAATCAATGTATTAAAGGCAATGTTGTTACTAATCATTCACATGTCCAAGACTTTGATAAAAAAAAATCCAGTCCACGATTACTTTTTATATTGAAAATATACCAAATCAGTGACATCATTTATGTATTTGAGAGTTAAAATCCTGTAATTTTCTAAACAATTTAGTAGTTTTGATCAGGACTTTGGAGGTTGATTAACAGATTTATGTAAAAAAAAATTGTAGTCTAATTTAGTAGATGTTTTCATCCCGAACATAACGAAAGGGGAGTAAATTTGTGTATTGGGTAGTAAAAAAGTGTGTATTGTTGAGTTCTTTAAAAATTTCAAAGCATTTTCTTAAAATATGAGTCAAAATAAGATTTGTCACCAAAAATCATTCTACTAGCTGAAACACAGAGAAAGTTGTGGCCAAATTAAGCCTCAAAATCACTCCAGAGTGGATGAAAACATCCCCAACAGTACATAAGGGTTAATAATATAATTTTTAAGAGAAACGTAAGCTATATAGTGATCTTATTAAGTAAACGATTTTATATGTAGGCTACAGGAGGATTTGTACTTCACATAGTGAAGCGCACATGGTGGGCTCTGCCATTACTTTCTTTAGGCTAAAATAAACATTTATTTTTGTCCTACAGATACGTGCAAGACATCTTTCAAAAGTGTAAAGGGTTTTCATTCATTTGTGTATAACCTGCTCCCCCAAATACAAAACAGTCCACCCTTTCTAAAAGAACCAAACTGTATATTTGTCTTTTTCCACCTCTCCATTTACAGACTACAGGCACGTGGTGCATCTCTGTTGTTAATCGCTGCCATTTCGTATTAATTTAATATTCTAATTTTATCTTTTTATGATTAATGACTGCTTAAAATAGAATGAAAGTAAATAAATAAATAATCTCATACAGTCTGTGGCATTGCTTTGAGTGTTGGATTGGCGCTGTTATATCCAACTCATAGTCCACGCTCTCACATGTTTATTTTTTATTTTTTTATTTTTTTAAATTTTGAGAGGACTAAAATTTACATATGTGGTTTTAAAAGCCAGATGCCTATCTTTTAGATTAGACCAGTTCCGTTTTGTCTGGAGTGCGTTATAGACCACCTCCTGGAGTGATGAGCGATTAGATTTATATCCATCTTGAATGCATTTCGGAGAGCATGTACACTTGTCCTTTTCATGATCAGCTGATCAGAAAAAAACAGATGAAGTGACCAGGTGGTGTAAACCAGAGCCATAGACTGAGAGAGACAGTTGTGACAATGGAAGTCCAAAATGTTCAATCGTCACGTGATTCAGGTGCATTCAAATAGTTCCAGGAAGTGCTTTGCGGTTAATTCAAATGATGTCAGATATCATTAAAACATACACAATCTTATTTTTAGAAACTTCGTTTCAACTTTCAAAAGTGCAAAACAAGTAACTCGGCTGTAAGCGCTAACTTCTGGGAACTATTGAGAGGCTCCATTGCTGTTGAAAAAACATTCCATTGTAGTCAATGGAGTTGTCGCAACTCTCTCTCTATCTCTATGGCTCTGGTGTAAACAGGCCCTATATGTATACCCACATTTTCATCAGCTGCAGTTGTAACACTTCTAGCCATAGCCAACCTACTCATGGTGTAAGTTCCTTCCTCCTTGAAAGCCTAGATCTAGTGGTGTGAATTTAGGCTGTGTTCCAGTCCACTTTCAGACACGTACTCACTAACATCCCTTCCCTTGTTCCCTAGGAGGAATCCCCAACGCCATTTTGAAGTGTCATCAAGTAAATGAGGGTAGCTTACATGGACAAATCATATGTCTTCTTTATATGTCTACTAAAGCATCTATATATCCCAGAATGCAATGCGACTGTGATGTCACAACAGTGTGCTTTCCAAGCACTCAATGGTTTAGGGCAGGTGTTCTCAAATTCGGCCCTGAAGGGCCGGTGTCCTGCAGATTTTAGATCCAACTTGCCTCAACACACCTGCACGGATGTTTCTAGAAAGTCTAGTAAAGCCACGGTCACACTGGACTTTTCTCCCCATAGACTTCCATTCATACGCACGCAAATGCGTCAGACCGGAAACGCAAGGTCATGCGTCAAGTTTCGCATTTCGCTGCGATGACCTGCGAAATCACATCATTTGTCTGTGTGAGACCAATCCAGGATCAAAACATGACCTCTCTGAACAGAAATTTAAAACTTGGAGCAATCGCTCGCTTTTTTTAATGTCTAATCATCTTGTTTAATCCCGCCCCTTTTCGCAGCGCCGTACGACAAAATTTCGCAAGCTCAAACTCTAGTGTGACTGCAGCATAAGAGCTTGATTGGCTAGCCCAGGTGTGTCTGATTGGGGTTGGAACTAAACTTTGAAGGACACCGGCCCTCCAGGACCAAATTTGAGGCATTCCATTTAAACCTATTCAGATGTTCCGCCAGTTGTGGATACTTGCGTAACATAATCCATAATGTACATCCAAAGGAACAAGATGGAGGGAAGTTTGGGAGTGAAGAGCATAAAAATATAGTGTGGTCTAAAACGTGTGGGTCTGCGGGTCTACAGCTGGACATATTAGATAAGTCTTGTCTCTGAATGTAGAAGTCGGTGTGTTGTGTACCTACCATCACTGTGAAAACTGCTGCAAAGAGAAGAAACACAATATGAGCACAAACCATTGAGTGATATAAAGGCGGCCACTGTTCTCCCTCAACAGGAGGTTCAGAGTCTCACCTGTCCATGGGGTCATTGGAGCTGCTGTCGTCATTGATCGGCAGGCCTACAGGAGGGCTGAAGGGAGGTGCAGCTTGACCACGGATTTTCCTCTTGACTTCCTCATAATCCACATCAACACAGGAGTT
>LR812529.1:7193414-7303414 GCA_903798195.1 Danio kyathit | reverse complement strand
GCATCTTAAGACAACACTTAGCCTGATATATTTCTGCACGTTCACAAGCAGGGGAGTTCCCGAGACCTACCTGAGTTCAAACTCCCCTCTCGCCCTTTAAACGGGAGGGAGACCCGGGCTCGAGGGACAGCATGCCAAATACGCTTTGTTATCCATCATCAGCTAAGTGAGAACTCTTGAAATGTGGTGTATTATTTTATTTTAAGTTGTTTGAGATGCAGTGACACGGCTAAATATATTGCTGAATAGATCCACTGTTTTTGCTGCTAATAAATGTAGCAAGTAAACAATACAAGCCAAGAAGGATCACAAAGAGGCCGGCTATCATTTCTAAAGGCTGCTTTGTTTAGGTTTTGTCTGGGTACATCAGAAGTTTGGTTTTCCTTAGCAGAACGATACAACAGACTACTGCCCTATGTGGTGCGGCAAGATACATTATGTTGCGCAGACGCTGAACGAGGCTCTCGTCTAAGCTGCCTTTTGTCCATCTGGTGTGTTCACGCTCAGCTTTTTGGTCCAGACGCGATCTAACACAAGGCGACAACACAGTTGCGTTTCATTGATGCTATTTGTTTGGCCTTGGCTTGATGTGTCCCAGCCCTAATGCCTCTGACTTGTGTTGGTTCATCAAAATCATCTGTTAAAGTCTACTGCAGGTATTAGGCTGGCTTTGTAACAGACTGTCTTTGACCATTATGGTGAACAGCATACATACAATATCTCAAAGAAACAGACATTAATAATGTAAATATACTGTCTCTTTGGGCACTTATATTTACTGTAGAATTGACTTACTGTTGCCCCTCAGATTTCGCGCCAGCCATTTCCCCTCAGGGTTGTTGCTGACACGGATGATCTCCACGTTTTCCCCATGCTGAACACTCAGGTCATTCTTCCCACCCTGCCAGTCCTCTCTCACCCGAGCCATGTGGATCACTTCAATAGGTCCATACAGCTGTGAACACACACCAGAGAACAAACATGCATATCTGCAGGAAGCACACACACATTCATGACAAACTGCCCTCAAAATAGACAAAGTGTTACCTTAAATCTTTTTCTATACTCATTTTCTTGCTTCTGCTTTTCCTTCAGGTCTTTCTCATCTAGTTGTTGTTTTTTAACTTCTCTTATAACTTTTCTCTCAGCAGGAATAGGTCTGTAGGATATAGAAATACATTGAAATTGTAGGAACAGATCAAACTAGAATAGTTCTCTCTCATCAATGGAAAACAAAAGAAGAACATTTGCTGTTGTTTTCTTTCTATCCATCCATCCATTTATTTAGTTTGTTAGTTATCACAATTTTCAATTGTCTATAAAACAAACCACTGTTATACAATAACTTACTTAATTAACCTAATTAACCTAGTTAAGATTTGTTAGCTGCACATCCATGATGCAAATCTCCCGTTCCACCACATCCCAAAGGTGCTCTATTGGATTGAGTTTTGGTAACTGTGGAGGCCATTTGAGTACAGTGAACTCATTGTCATGTTTAAGAAACCAGTCTAAGGAAGTAGCCATCAGAAGATGGGTACACTGTGGTCATAAAGGGATGGACATGGTCAGCAACAATACTCAGGTATGCTGTGGTGTTGACACGATGCTCAATTGGTACTAATGGGTCCAAAGTATGCCAAGAAAATATGCCCCACAACATTACACCACCAGCACAAGAAACGTTGCTACAATGCAGGATGGATCCATGCTTTCATGTTGTTGACACCAAATTCTGACCCTACCATCCGAATGTCGCAGCAGAAATCGAGACTCATCAGACCAGGCAACGTTTTTCCAATCTTCTATTGACCAATTTTGGTGAGCCGGTGTGAATTGTAGCCTCAGTTTCCTGTTCTTAGCTGACAGGAGTGGTACCCAGTGTGGTCTTCTGCTGCTGTAGCCCATCCGCCTCAAGGTTGGGCGTGTTGTGTGTTCAGAGATGCTCTTCTGCATACCTCCATTGTAACGAGTGGTTATTTGAGTTACTGTTGCCTTTCTATCAGCTGGAACCAGTCTGGCCATTCTCCTCTGACCTCTGGCATCAACAAGGCATTTGTGTCTACAGAACTGCCGCTTACTGGATATTTTCTCTTTTTCGGACCATTCTCTGTAAACGCTAGAGATGGTTGTTCGCGAAAATTCCAGTAGATCAGCAGTTTATAAAATACTCAGACCAGCATGTCTGGCACCAACAACCATGCCACATTCAAAGTCACTTAAATCACCTTTCTTCCCCATTCTGACGCTCGGTTTGAACTGCAGCAGATCGTCTTGACCATGTCTACATGTCTAAATGCATTGAGTTGCTGCCATGTGATTGGCTGATTAGAAATTTGTGTTAACGAGCAGTTAGACAGCTGTACCTAATAAAGTGGCCGGTAAGTGTATATCTGAATCCACTTTTGCAATTTTAAAGCTGCGGTCACACTGGACTTTTCTCCCAATAGACTTCCATACATACGCACACGAATGCGTCAGACCGGAAACGAAAGGTCTTGCGGCAAGTTTCGCAGTTCGGTGCGGTGCAAAGTTCAAGCTCGGGGAACTCTGACCTGCGAAATCGCATCACTTGATTAATATCATTGATCATTGATTTACATAGTCCAAAAGGGTGGTCCTTATTATCTTAATGAGTTGTTGGTGTATTTTGGGCAAAACCAAGCGGCAATCTCCCGCTCTTCCTCGGGAAGCCAATACGGAAGTAACTAAAACTGCAATTCATCGACCTGCCTTGTGGGGCTGGCTCCAGGAAATCCAAGTGCTTTCTGACTGCATTGGTAAATTGGCAGTTTTACAGCTGATAAAACATGTTTACAGCCTGGTACAAAAGATGGCTTTGGTGCATATAGCCATGATTGCCCTTCATGACAACTGTGAGGGGGGTGAATATTTTTATAACTCATCCGTTTTGTATTTATTAAGTTATATTAAGTCTGCATAATTAAGGGCGTGGCCACTTGAGTGACAGCTAGGTCTATCTGCTCGCTGTCTCGTCACTTCAGCTGATTCCGTCTAATTAGCCGCTGAGCTCCGCATGTACATCGTATATTTGTTTTGGTTAATGTTTCTTTACACAGTCATTTGCCTTTTGGAATTATTTCCTGCAATTATCAGATACTATAGCATGCTGTGTGCACTTAATTGTGCTTACAAACCATTTAAGTTGCCTCAATTTCCCAGGTTAGTGAAATTACATAATTATATACCATCTCTATGAATGTATTTGTTTTATTTAAGATCATTTATCATTTATAATGTTCTTTAGAGCTGTAATGCACTCCAGAATCTGACAGATTGATTAGCTGTAGGCTATAAAACAGTCATCTAAGGCGTTGTCATACAGTGCTATGCCTTGATTTTATGAACAGCCTTGCATTTACTAATACAGACTATATTTGAAGTGTTTGTAAGTAATTTGCGTTTTCCTCCTGTCGAAAAACGTCATAAGAACAATCCTTAGTGGCTCAATGTGTTACAGCAGTGTTTTTAAAAGTCTAAACACTTTATTGATATAGTGTACAACCAAACACATGTGGTCAGAACACAATCGAGTCACAGGTAATGAAGTATTAAGCGTTCTCCCAAAGTAAAAAGTCTGTCTAGGCCAGGTCTAAGCAAAATGCTGAGAATCCAGCATGCGTCTGTAGCTCCGCTCACTCTCCGCCTCTTTGCCCTTGTTTGGTATTCCGCGATTGGTGCGATGACGCGCTAACAAAATGGCGACCGTTGGCCGCACCTACTTGTAGCTTCTTTTGCAGTGTTCAGAAACCTATGGGTGACGTCACGGATACTACATCCATATCTTTTACAGTCTATAGGCAAAATGTGCATTAAACCAGTCAGAGTCTCATTTCTCATTCCCTTTAAGTGCAAATTGTGGTAAGAATGAATTGGATTTCACCAAAGCCCAATGAGGTGAATTAATTGTTTATTTTTCTTATTTAAAGATATTTCTGTTCTGCTGCACATCCCTGTGTGTCGTAAGCAATGTCACAAGCCAGGTGTTCCCAAACTTTTCAGCCCGCGACCCCCAAAAATACAATACCAGTGACTCGCGACACCCAATGTCCTCTGAGGTGGTTATTATACTGTATAAACCTTGCACACAATGGCGCACACATACCAATAGGCCCAAGTCTATTCATCATTTAATTTTGGAGAACACCACTCGTAGACCATCCTCCATGTTCAGTTGTGGCCTGAATTTATTTAAATGTACGTAACTGCCGTAAAAGTGTCAGAAAATTTTACCTGGTGCCATAAAATCCCGACCCCCACTTTGGGAACCACTGTCATAAGTAATGTGTATATGCATTCTGAATGCACCTTTTGCTGATGCAATCTTTAAAAAACAATAAAAGCACCATTGACTGTAGACCATTATTTATTTGGTCAATGGTGGGGTCTATTTCAGTTGCATTAACATAGAAATTATGCCCACAATGTGCCTTCATTTTCTAATGTTCCTTTTCCAACCAGCATGCCCATGAGAGCACAAATGGGACCAAATGCATTTGCTATTTAAACAATGTAGTGCAGGACGTGAAAATTATATCTGCGCCAGGCTGAAACTAGAAGGATCAGAAAGAGGCTGGCTGTAATTTCGCTACATTACTCAAATCTACATTTCTCAAATTATCAGACATATTTGAGAAGCGAATACATTTGTGTTAAACCATTCAGGGGTGCGTTTTCCAAACAACAATGTAACTCGCGGCTGAGCTATCATAGTGCGATTCATCGTTTGGGAAAAGAACAATGTAGTGACGAGTGTTTCCCCAAAACCTGTAGTTTCTCTGTCGCAGATCTGTCATTTCTATCATTATAGCTTAAAACGCCCATAATGATGCTCTAAACGGGGTGGAGTAACAACTTCTTTAAAGAAGAACCCCATAATTTCTTTGTGCAAATTATATTGTTTTACACACACAAGTATTTAAAATAAAATCCAATATTAATTGAAATATATGTAAATGGCACATATAGGGCCAATGTTTCCTTTACAAATATTATTGAGAACATTACATATTCTATTTTAAAACATAAAATCACTTACAAAAGCTAACACGTATTCTAATATCATATATAAATCATATAAATAAATAAATAATGAGGCTATATATTAAAAAATGAAATTTAATATTTATTATTTATTAGCAAATGAAAAAAAAATCATACTTTAATAATAATAATAATAATGATTATTATTATTACTATTATTATTATTATTATTAAGGAGGATATTGTTTTTTTATTTTGTGAAAAGTCTACTTTTACAATTTGACACAGTACAGATACTTAATAAATAAGCTACTTTAAATTAAAAGCATTAACGTACGCTATGTTTTTTGCTTTTACAAGCTTTGGAAACGTAACATAAATTCCACTTTTAAATAATAGGTCACCTATAGCTTTCGTCATGAGCCACGGCTGTGTTCAAAATGACATCAATGTTTTCAAAGTGCGAAGGGAGCGCAATTGTGAATATGAAGATCCCTAAAACTGAACTGTTAAAATACTTTGAAAGCAAATCACACCTAAGAGAAATGGCCTTAATGCTTTTTTTTTTAATAATTCCAAGTTTAAATGTCAGAATGTTCTAAACGAATAGGGCATAGGGGGGATAACTGGGAATAGAACACAGACAGAAACTATATTTCTAACTACAGCTCTAGAGATGTAGTCGCAAGCATACAAGTTTGCGATGAAGTTTGCGAATGTTCGTTGGAACGATGGACTTGGGAAACACCAAATCAACGAACTATGTTTGTAACGATGCAACTTTCGACTTTAGTTGGCTAACCATGGTTTTCGGAAACGCACCCCTGAATTTCTCATTCCCTTTAAAAGAGAATTGCAGTAAGAATGAGCTGGATTTCACCAAAGCCACCCGAGGTGAAGAAGGCATGGGAGGAGTTATCTTTTTGTTGCATATTTATGTAAACAATAATAATCTTTTACATTAATTATTTATTTTTTTCCTATTTAAAGATGTAACTATGTAATAAGCAATGAGTACATGTATTAAGCAAAGAACACTTTGCAAAGAACACTTTCTTGTCTGTCACCACATTGCGCCAGATGTATGATAGGGCCCTATCTTTACTGTTACTACTGTTTATTTATAATTATATAGAGCAAGATACACCATGGTAATGTGGTAATGTTTATGGCATCACAATTATAAAAATGTCTAGAGTTTCAGTAATGGTCTGATTAAGCAGCAGATTTTTGCATGGCAGATGTTGCGTAAACAAACACTGGTATAACTTACCTGTCTGGGTCTTCATAAATGTCCTGATCGCTGTCCTACAATGCAATAAAACAGCACATTATAGCACACTGCAGCGCTGTAACCCCTGCACAAACATACATTCTCTCTCTCAGTCCTTTATACACACAAAAACAGACTAACCTCATTATGTGAAAGGTGAGGCCATGTGTCTGCAACACAAGAAATATTTGCTGTATTAGTTTTCCTTTCTTGCAGAACAATCCCCCACAAAAAGAGAACAGAAACTAATGCTATATCACTATAGCATTATGTCTATATATAACTATATCAGCACCACAGTCTTTTATGCTTTTTTATAGCTATGTGGTGGACAGGTGGTTTCTTACTGGTGGTTTTAAAGAGATCACCCACAAGTATCTTTGATAATCTGACTGTGCTCCTTCTGTATAAATCTAAAATGTTTTAGCATCTGCTTTTTTGCCCACCAGGTGAAAATTACATACAGTTGAAGTCAGAATTATTAGCCCCCCTTTGGAATTTTTTTTCTTTTTTAAATATTTCCCAAATTATATTTAACAGAGCAAGGAAATTTTCACAGTATGTCTGATAATATTTTTTTCTTCTGGAGAAAGTCTTATTTGTTTTATTTCGGCTAGAATAAAAGCAGTTTTTAATTTTTTAATAAACATTTTAAGGTCAAAATTATTAGTCCCTTTAAGCTATATATTTTTTTTCGATAGTCTACAGAACAAACCATCGTTATACAATAACTTGCCTAATTACCCTAACCTGCCTAGGTAAATTAATTAACCTAGTTTAAGCTCACTTTAAGCTGTATAGAAGTGTCTTGAAAAATATCTAGTCAAATATTATTTACTGTCATCATGGCAAAGATAAAATAAATCAGTTATTATAAATGAGTTATTAAAACTATTATGATTAGAAATGTGTTGAAAATATCTTCTCTTCGTTAAACAGAAATTGGGGAAAAAATAAACAGGGGGGCTAATAATTCTGACTTCAACTGTATATATTCATGCTTACCTTTTGACTTTGGAGGTGGAGGGGGTGGAGGAAGCGCGTCATCATAGGTTTCCTGATCTAGCCCCATGTTTCTAATCCAGACAACACATGTACATGAGTATAAGATTAAAAAATAATAATAATAATAATTCCTTACATTAATATACCGCTTTTCTAGACACTCAAAGCGCTTTACAAATTGAGGGGAATCTCCTCATCCACCACCAGTGTGCAGCATCCACCTGGTTGACGCGACGGCAGCCATATTGTGCCAGACCGCACACCACACACCAGCTGATTGGTGGAGAGGAGACAGAGTGATGAAGCCAATTATGATATGGGGATTGTTAGGAGGCCATGATAGACAGAAGCCAGTGGGCAGATTTGGCCAGGATGCCGGGGTTAAACCCCTACTCTTTTTCGAAAGACATCCTGGAATTTTTAACGACCACAGAGAGTCGGGAACTCGGTTTAACGTCTCATCTAAAAGACGGCGCTCACTGAGCAGTATAGTGTCCCCTTCACTATACTGGGGCGTTAGGACTGGCCTCACTAACTACGCTTCCGGCAGAAACCTAGCTTTCCCATGTGGTCTCCCATCCAGGTACTGACCAAGCGCAGCCCTGCTTAGCTTCAGTGGGTGACCATCAAACTCACATTTACTAACCTAATCAAACTCTCAATACAATGCTTGCTAATCTGAGCTGGTTTTATCATAATCTACATGAAAAGTTATTAATATTTATATAAGAACCATAGCACTAGATCCTAGATCATATGACACAGTAAACGCTAATATTTATTGATGAGTGATGTATTTTTATTACTGTTGTAAAAGACCATTTGCTTTCTATTTGAAATGGCTCCTTTCATTAGTAATGGATGATTCTGGAATGAACAACAGGGGTGTTTTATCAAAGGTTATTGAGATTTGCATACAGAGGGCTTTGACAGTTAGATTAGTTACTAATTCAGTCAGACTTACTGACAATAATCATTCTTCAGATTTTAATATCAATACAGCGAAATAAAAATAACCACTTTGCCGCACAATACACAATAATACAAGTTGGTTTCTGAAGAATCTACATAAAGAGTCAGGAAATGCCACAGTGCATGCTTTACACCCACATACTTCCAGCAAAAGATTGCACTGTAAGATGCACGCACGAATTGATGCAACAGAATGGAAGATGTTGTGTTCGATTCAGAATTATCTGCATTTTCACTTACAGAGATACAATGCAGATAGAGAACAAAATGATGCCACAGAGATATATTTTATATTCATTTTGCTGTTTTCTTTCTCTTCTCTGGCAAGCTAGACAACAATGTATGGTCAACCTCGTATTACTCACAATTCTGAAATGGATTTTGTGAACAGGCTGGGTTTGTTTGGGGGTCTTGCTGGTCCTGATAAGAAAAAATACATATCAAGTAAGACAACATTTTCCTGTGACCTACTTCAACGTCTTATTTAATATAGAATGGTAAGACCATGGGTTAACTATTAATTCCTGTAAACAAGCACTGCAGTAGTTCATATAAACCAATACATGCAAATGTTCGTTGATGACTACTGTTTTGCATATGCTATAAAAGACAGAAAAGGCTGTTTTAGACTGAAAATGGCTCCTACCTTTTGTAAGGTGTGATTCTACTGGTCTTTTGGGAAGAACAATTGGGGTCTTTTTCCGAAACTGATCCAGATTTACAGACGGAGGGCGTTTTGGCTTTGATGGTCGCTGTCCGACATTGGGTATTGGCTTCCTTAGCGGTACTACCTCTGAAATGCTCCTCTGGTTCGGCAGTGGTGGTTTGAAAGTCAATTTCATGTCATTTTGTTTTAGTATCTTGCTCTGAAGAAGTTCTCCTGTCAGTTTGACTCTGCCCGGCACACTGACCTGGGCAGGGGGCTCTGTAGAATTTTCCTGAGCTCCAAAACGATGCGATGGAGGAGGTCTTGGGAACACTCCTTGAGGACCTGACTGAAACATCTTTGCTTCACTGAAAGAGTTCACAGGAAGGTTTGGTCTTGGAGGCACAGCTGAAATTTTGTTTCGGAGCACTCCATTGGTTAGAGATTCTGGCATTGCACCAATTGCGTGCGGTTTGATAGCGATTCCACCTCCGGAACCTGCCATTTCTAACTGAGCATGAAATCTGGCCCGGAGGGCCTTGACATCTACATTTTCCTCCTATAAATTAAATAGATTCTGGTTAAGCTCTAATACCATTGAAATAGTGAACAAACATAATAAATGACAATAAAAATTATATAGTAAAAAAACTGCTAATAGTGGGCTCCTTTAAATAACTGACAAGTCTATTGGGACCTTTCATACAATTGAGTTGGCTTAAAGGGATAGTTCACCCAAATCTGACAATTCTGTCATCATTTCCTCACCCTTTACTTGTTCCAAACCTGTTTGACTTTCTTTCTTCTGATGAACACAAAGAGGATATTTTCAAGAAAGCTGAAAACATGTAACCATTCACTTCCATTTGATTTGTTTCTCCTACTGTTGAAGTCAATGGCTGATTTGAACAACATCCTCCAGTATATCTTCTTTTGTGTAGAACAGAAAAGGAAAATCCATACAAGTTTACCACATGAGGGTGAATGAATAGTGAACTAATCTATATTTTTGGGTGAACTATCCTTTTAAAGAGATTGTTCACTCAAAAAAACAAAAAAATTGCTAAAAGATTATTAGAACCACTTAAGTGTGAGTAAATAGTGAGTAAAGTTTCATTTTTTAGGTGATCTATATCTTAAAAAAAAAAAAGCTAATTCCAATGTATAACCACAGACTATGCTGATATATTATATGTGCTGAATGTTCAGTTTTCCTAAAAAGACAATAAAAATTCCCACAGATTTCTATTGAATATTCGGGATGATCTGAACTTTCCTTAAAATCCTAACCACAACTATAGACAGAATTCTTAAAATAAAGGTGATTTCTTAGCAATGTTCCTTAGAAATGCAATTGGTTTGAATTGGGATAACATTTCTGCTATTGTGCTCCATAACTGGTATATCAACAAACCTATAAACAAAGCTTAACTGTTTCATTCAAGTTTGACATTTTTATATCAAACATTCTCCCTCCTCCCTCCCTCCCATTTCTCTAAACTCACCACAGTCACTGAGAAACCGGATGCACACAAGCTTTGAGATCAAATGAAATATATTGTATACTGCATATGTATCAAAGTTAGCTCAGTTTATGAATATTAATGATCAATAATAACAAGTTATTATTAATTAGTAATATTCTGAATTAACTTATAGTTAATTTAATAAAATAAATATAACAATTACTTCGGCCGCTCGTCTGAGCGGACTCTGTAATTATTTATTTATTCAGAAAGGGAATTATAACCACCTCTTGTGAAGGAGATGAATAGTTTAGAAGTTTTAGTAAACTTTTTTTAGTAAACATTTTAATAAAGCTTGTACCTTTTCTGTGAGGCAAAACAAAGACAATCCAACGTGCTTATAGCGTGATTTATTGACTAGTCTAACATATAACAAACAAACGAGACCTTTTTCCGAGACCTTTTTGCCTCGATGTTGGGGAGAAGATGGGTTTTAACTATGGGTCAAGTCACACCCATTTTCTACTGACTGACCAATGGTTTCATGGCAAAGTTTTGAGTGGGAGATTTTCTTTGTCTCTGGACCGCTGATATGTATAATGAGGGTCCTCCCAAAATACGGATGGACTTTAATTCAGAGCATTAAGGAATGTAAGCCGTACAAGTTATTATCATGCACTACGCATCATGTGTTGTAGGATTATGTACGGAACCGAATGATACCAGACATGAAATTTTTAGAAATACATAAAACATCATTCATGCATTCTTAGTTTGTCTAGTGTCTTGAAAAGGGCATATACAGGTGTATATATTAAAAGAGAAAGTCAGGAAGAAAATACTAAAGTTTACAAACACAACATTTACGATTTCTGAGTCCGTTTCAAAAGTGTATGTGTGTGTCTTTGTGTGTGTGTGTGTGTGTGTGGGTGTCGGAAAAGGTGGGGGATTTCCTTTGCAATGTCTTGGGTTGCAAAGATGTCCAAAGGGAGGTTTCTCCCTTCTCCCCCATCTGTAATATAGATTATGGACTAAAGAATGGATCCCCTGGGCCAACCAAGCAACCTGGGCAATTACAAAATGTCACGTACACGATCTCTGACGCCAAACGCCCTGGCACCTACGGTCATGAATGTCACACCAATAAGAAATATGGTATTTATTATGGTATTTAATATGGTACGCGCCTTCTCATTTATGGCCCCTAAACTCTGGAATAGCCTTCCTGATAATGTCCGAGGCTCAGACACACTCTCGTAGTTTAAAACTAGATTAAAGACCTATCTTTTTAGCAAAGCATAGACTTAGTGCACCACTTAGCGGTATGACGCATAAGTGTGCCCCACGCAGGTTTTTGCATCTCGTTTATATACACTATGAACAGCAGCTACGCTAATTATTCTCTTTATTCTCTATTTCCACCTGGGGGTACTCATCCCGAGACCCTCACACTATGCATCACCACTGATGCGATCCAAGACCAGCGACAAGATGATCCCAAGGTTTTCATAATCCTGGACCAGGCCGTATCCTGAGCAGCTGCTGTGGTGGTCATGGAGGAGTGAAGACCATGAGACTGATTCCTGTGACGCTCCAGGGACAGACGAGTCTTCGCTAAGGTCCAGCATTCTCCAGCTTCCGGCACCTAGACTGCAGCTCTGCACAAGACATTTGGCCATAGGGGAAATGGTCGTGCCCAACTGAGCCAGGTTTCTCTCGAGGTTTTTTTAAATTCTTCACTTTCGCCAATTGGTGAAGTTTTTTCCTCGCCGCTGTCGCCACTGGCTTGCATGGTTCGGGATCTGTAGAGCTGCGCATTAATGGAATTGCTCTTCAGTGTTTGGACTCTCAGTAGTGATCATTAGACCACACTGAACTGAGCTAAACTGAACTGAAACACTGCAAACTGAACTGACACTGTTTCAATTTACTATGTGTGGTTTATTTATAAACTAATTTCGAGAATTTCGGAATTCCGGGAGTTTACCGGGAGACAGAACAATACGGGAGACGGGTCTGAAATACGGGAGACTCCCGGGAAAAACGGGAGTGTTGGCAGGTATGATCCAGTTCTTCAGCTGTGGCCCATATGTTACAGCATATAATGAGGCGTAAAATAATGTAGAGTATTTTATTAATTAAGCGACATTAATCTAACATTGATTTAAAAAGCAAAACATGAAACAAAATGTAAACATGAAAAAAGACTAGTATTTTTTGCGACAGTTGTTGGAGCCAACAAGTCAAATAGTCTCAACATCCGTAATAAAAAATGCAGACATAAACAAAACGGTATAACCTTGCACAAGCTGGTTTGTTTTTTTAGCTATTAACTACAGCAGATATGAATATGCATGCACACATAACTATGGTTGAATTCAAAGTATTCAAAGACTGCCTTTAACCATTTGCCAGATAACAAAATGTGGACCAATTATAAAAAAATAAATTTCATAAGGGGTATTGTGTCTGTAAATATAAGTATAAATATGATTGACATTCTCTCTTTATACATGCCATCGTAGGAGTGTCTCGCCCATTGGTGATGATTTTTCCCTGATTAGCATAGACAGTCCTGAGTAAGAAGCAGCCGTCTGCCATTAAGATTTTCACGTCGTATGCCGTACCATAGACTACCTTCTTCTGAGCCACTTCTTATGATCAGAGATAAGGTTACCCTGTTTTGAACCATATGCTGATACCCTGGCATTTGTAGCTCCGCCTCTTTTGAAAAGAGGGCTGGGTGCACAATCTAATATGAATTTGAAGCCATACAATCACACAAAACGGCACAATTAGGATCAAAGCCTAAAAGGGGCAGTTTCAAAGAGTTATAAACAATATTTGTGTGGTATTTTGAGCTGAATCTTCACATACATATGCCACAACTGTTCGCAATAAGGAATCACTTAAATAGGATCTGCCTGAAAAAGTGAAGTAGACCAAAAAATTAATCAAAACCTAGACATCATGTCGAGATCCAAAGAAAATCAAAAGATCTACCAGTCTGGAAAGCATTATATTGTAATTTCTAAAGCTTTGGGACTGCAGTGAACCATAGTGAGAGCCATTATCTACAAATGGCAAAAACATGGAACAGTGGAGAATAGGGATGCTCATTTTGGTTATATTTCTCAAGCGACAACCAGTGCTCATTAACTGAATATTAACCATTAACCTGTCAGATTAATATTCAGTGAAGTTTATTTATAAACAAATTTCGAGAGGATCACATGTTAATTATTGATCACGGCTGGACCCGCATTAACTAATACACAATTCTCCAATCAGAAGTCACTATAAATCGCCTTCATACCACAGTCATCTTCATCTTGAAGAATCCCCCCTTCCTTCCATATTCTTCCCCCCTTTTTTCCTAGATTGGGCGGCACGGCGGCCCAGTGGTTAGCACTGTTGCCTCACAGCAAGAGCGTTGCTGTTTCTGATCCTTGACAGCCAGTTGGCGTTTCTGTGCAGAGTTTGCATGTCCCCTCTGTATTCGTGTGGGTTTCCCCCGGGTACCCCGGTTTCCTCCCACCATCCAAAGACATGCGTCATAAGTAAATGGACTAAACCAAATTGGCACCATAATCAAGTTTCTAGCCAACAGTATTTTTCCTCATAAAGCAAATTGTTATTAGCCACAAATAAGCAGCTGAGTTATTGAGATCTACCTTAGCTTAATCTTCCCTCTCGCCCTGTAAATGGGAGGGAGCCCAGGGCTCGAGGATCTTTTGACGTGTCTATTTTGTGTCTGACACATTAAATATTGCACTTTAAAATACTGATTTATTTTAACATGGCAACAACAGCATACATTAACAATGGAACATTGTCAAATCTACATGCACCTGCAGTGTTTCAGACTGCATAGGAAAACAAGAATAAATTAAATAAAAAGAATAAAGATCTGGGGCCTCATGTATCAACGCTGTGTATGCACAAAAACTTTGCGTAAGCCAGATTTCACTCTCACATTTGGATTTACGAACGATGAAATCAACGTGAGAATGTGCGTTGGTCCAACCCAACTTCATGTCTGGCGTACGTGTATTTCTTGTGTGTGTTTGTTTTATTTCCATCGGCGACTCTTAAAGGCAATTATGTTAAATTGCACACTACAAAGTATCTTTGAGCCGTGCAATGCCAGCTGTATGGGACGGGATCATCCGCATATAGCAGGTATATAAGGTTTCCATACCATGCAGTTGACCAGCCAAACATTAAAGCACAATTTGCAGTGATCGTCAGTTTTCCCAATGTAATCGGAGCGATCGACTGCACACACAATGCTATAAAGGAGCCATCTAAAGACAAATTTGCATACGTGAATCGGAAACATTTCCATTCAATAAATGTGCATATAATATGTGATGCTCAAATGCGCTTAACAAATATTGTAGCAAGGTGGCCTTGCTCAACCCATGATTAATTCATCCTCACAAACAGCATGGTTGGGATGAGGCTCCAAGGTGACAGGCACTCGGTCAGTTGTAGAGAGGGCGATTGAGTAGCCGAAATGCCGGTGGCACTGCCTTGATAAGAGCGGAGGGGTGCTCCTATACAGCTTTAACTAATGCCCCATTTACACTAGTATGTTTTAGTTTTAAAACGGCGTTTTAGAAAGAAAACGATCCGCATCCACACTAGCGTTTTACCCACCGTTTCTGAACAACTCTCCGTCTACATTAAAACGGTGAAAACGCACATCACGTGACCACACACACACTCTCTGGCATGCACTGCAGCGTGCTTTGTGCACACACCCACACGAGAGCTGTGCACGTCGGACTGTTCATCATGGATCTCCCGCTGGATCTAATCTCACTATATTTGTTAAACGTGATACTTAATTCATCTTGTTGTCTATATCTAACTACATATTCCTGACTTTGGTCTTTTGAATCTATTACTTGTTCTCAGGTAACGTGCTTTGGCTGAGCGCAAAGATAAGTTAATATCCTAATTAATGTAACCGCGGACACCGATTCTGCACATCTGACTGATTGCTTGCCTTTATTTTCTCTACTGTATAAACTTATTGCACGGTATACTTTTATAATGGCCTTTAATTGATCATTAAAAAGGATATTCAGTGAAAGAGAGAGGGTATGTTTCGTATTTTCAATGAGGCAGTAATGTTATAGGCTCCATTTTGTTATAAATATGTATGAAGATGACGGTCATATCATGCAGCTACACGACGCCTCAACATTTTTGATGTCTGTTAAGTTATATCAAAGTGAAAATAGGCAGTTCCTCACATCATGTTTTCATTTTATTGTTAAGATAGTGAAACAGCATAGCCAGAGTGATGTGAATGATACACACTCGGGAGTTTGTTTTCCATATCAAACTTGCGAGGTCTGAACTTACAAGGAGAGGATGCAGGACTGAACTGTGTGAAGGCTACTTAATATTGAGCAAAAAGCCCCAATCAGAGAGGTGAATGTCTGCAGCCCCGCCTCCTTTTTCAGATGTCTCCGTTTTCCCCCATCTACACTGAGACGGAGCAGCAGTTTTTTAGAATGAAAACGGCCTCTCCAGCGTTTCCAAAACGCTCTGTTTTCTGGGCTTGAAAACTCCGGCGTATTGTGAACGGATGGAGTAACCATAGCAAAACTTATGCGTTTTAAAACTAAAACGTATTAGTGTAAACGGGGCCAAAGTGTTCCTCTAATACATCTGTGACTCCCACAGACGTGGATACTACTCCAGACAGTAAAGTGTCGCCCACAATTGAGGCAACTCTCTCCTCAAAGGGTGTTAGTTTAGCATCCCCTGTTCCCCTGCCTGTTCGGTCCACACTTTGACGGTGCGCTGCTGTTCTCCTCTTAACCTGCACCTTTAGATCGGACTATTTCTTTTTTAATTCACTCACAGTGCGATGTTCAGACCCCACTGCGTTAACCGCGTCAGCTAAACTCTCCCACTCTATTTTTTTTTTGTTATTAATTCCAGAGGACAAACTTGCAAATAACACAGTTTTTCTCCGATCTACCTCTGATAAGAGCACCTCCAATTCACATTCTGTGAAGTTTCTCTTCTTGCTTGCTTTTGCCATTGCTTTTTCATTTGGTTTTGCCAAAGTGGAGTCATTACCATATTTTTTAGGGGGAGGAGGCAGGGAGGGGTTTTGCGCTAGTGCACGTGCGTTCAGTATCATGTTAATTCGGATGTACAAAGAGAATATGCGTGGGATTCCGCGTATGCAGTGTTTCATACATCTGAATTTTTTACTGCGTACGCACATTTACAGCTTTGTCCGTACGCAATGTTTTAGTGTCAATTCAACGCAAGTCTTTGTACATGAGGCCCCTGCCCTAGATATTTTCACTTGAATTATAAACTTGGATTACAAAACACTGACTGAATCCTTTTTAAGAACCAGCATAGACTGTTTTTTCCAATCATAGACCAACGTTTTTTTCTTCTGTCAAATAAAAAGCAGGCTACCTCAAATCGATTGCTGTACGGCTAAAAAAAATAAGCATTTAATTAATTTTCCGCTGTAATTTTATTATCACAAAGCTCTGTCAACTTTTTTTTTAATACAAGTCATCATTGTACAGATTATGTCTTGTGCATCTGATTTTACCTTTGTGCTTGTGTGCTTTCAGTTTCTCTGTCTCAGGTGACAAAGTGTTTTGAATGTGTTAAACTGTTCTCAGTTTAGTAAAGCCTGTGTCAGTCTGGCACAGATATACCAGTATATCAATATAGGCTTTGCTTAAAGTGACAATAATGGTAGAACTTTTACAGAAAATATTAACAATATTAAAGGAAACAGCATAAACTTAAAAACAACAGAATTTTATCAATGTTGTAACACAGAATGTCCTTAATTAGTGTAGCTTATAAGCTATATTTGACAGCAAAGAATCAAGTTTTTATTGAGATTGTGTTGTCTGTCAAATGTAGGTCTGTTCTTTAAGTTTCAAATAGACACGTGTGCTGCGGCTGCGGTGATGAGAGACAACGACAAGGCACGCATGTAAGGACTATTATTAACTGTAATTCTCCAAATGAAAAAAAAGGTTGATTGGTTTGTTAGTTGTGCAGTAAATCATCAATACTATATCTGGTGTGTTTATAAGCGGTGCCAGAGAGAAACCTCAGATCCTCCAACTTGAGGCCATTTCCAAAGCAGAGCACATTTCAGAAAATTTTGCTTTTGCTGCTTTTTTCTCCACTTGCACAAAGAAACAAGAGTTGTTTATGATGTGGATTCAGGAGAGAGGCGATCACCAGCAGCGCAGGTTTGGCCATTAACTCATCTGTGTCAAACTGTTACACGCAATATCCGTCTTTTCACTCTTTTCATTTTGAATCCTTTGGCAAAATACACCTGTAGGCACGTGCCTTTCGGTTAATAATTAAATGGTCAACATGAGCATCTTTAGTAGAGAACCCTCTCAGTAGTGGCTGGCGGATCAAAATTACCCCAAGAGCGCAGCAACAACTCATCCAAGACCTCAGGCCTCACTTGCCACAGTTAATGTGAGTGTTCATGACTGTTCATAAGAAAGAGAATGGGCAAAAATGGTTTGCATGGCAGAGTTTCAAGACGAAAACCCTTGCTGAGCAAAAATAACATAAAGGCTCGTCTCAGTTTAATACAAAACATCTTGATGATCCCTGAGATTTTTGGTAAATAACTCTGTGGACTGACAAGGCAAAAGTTTACCTTTTTGGAAGGTGTATGTCCCATTATGTGTGGTGTAAAAGTAACACCGCATTTCAGAAAGAGAACATCCAAACAACAGTAAAATGTGGTGGTGGTGGTAGTGTGATGGTCTGGGTCTGTTTTGCTGCTTCAGAACCTGGAAGACTTGTTGTGATAAATGAACCTATGATTTCTGCTGTCAATCAAAATATCTTGAAGCAGAATGTCCAGCCATCTGTTAGTAACCTCAAGCTGAAGAGAACTTGGGTTCTGCAGCGGGACAATGATCCAAAACACACCAACAAGTCCACTTCTGAATGGCAAAAAACAAAATGAAAAATTTGGAGTGGCCTAGTCAAAGTCCTAACCTGAATTTGAGATGCTGTGGCATGACCTTAAAAATGTGGTTCATGCTTGAAAACTCCCTAATGTGGCTGAATTACAACACTTCTCCAAACATGATTCACAAAATTTCTCCACAGTGCTGTAACAGACTCATTGCAAGTTATTGAAGCCACTTTATTACTGTTGTTGCTGCTAAGGGTGGTCCAAGCACTTATTATTTAGGGGCTCACTTTTTCACACAGGCCTGTATTTTGTTTTCCTTTAATAATAAAACTTAATTTCAGAACACCATGATGTGTTTACTTCTGTTTTTTTTGACTAATAATTAAATTAGTTTGATGATCTGAAACAATAAAATGTGACAAACATGCAAAAGAAGAAGAAGAAATGGAGCACACAATTTTATTACACCACTGTATATCATTAGATAAATAGCATTTTTAACCAGTTCCAATGGGCTTTAGTCAATGTTAGATCAATGCTAGTAAATGACCCTTCTGAGTTAATTATTTGCAGTAAAGTAAAGTTAGACTGCTGTGTTGAGTTGAGCTGATTTGTGCTTTTTGAGGAAGAAACTGTTGAGAGAAACTGGGTCAAACACATGACACGGTTGAAGCACTGATGCTTCTGTCACACAAACATCCACACACAAAACATCTAACCTTGTAGGTGCGTTACCAAACAATATTAACTAGATCAAAAAAAGACAAAGTGTGTTTGCATGCAGGCTACAGGTGTGAGTGTTGAAAACAAATGTCAAATTTCTGAAAACTCAAAATCATACTCCAGTAAAAGTACCATTATTTGGCAAAAATGTAGTTCAAGCACTGTAAAAGTATCTGTTGTTTGTAAATACTACACAAAGTATGATTAAAAAGTAGCCCTTATTAAAGTACTCAGGAATAGTGAGTATTACTTTGTGAAAACTATTTCACCATATACCCTACACCAGGGGTGCTCAACCCTGTTCCTAGCGATCGACCTTCCAGCTGATTTCAGCTCCAACCCTGATCAAACACACCTGAACCAATTATTTAGAACGTGAGGAGCACTTGATAATTACAGGCAGGTGCGTTTGATAAGGGCTGCAACTGAAAACTGCAGGAAGGTCGATCGCCAGGAATAGGGTTGAGCACCCCTGCCCTACACATTAAAGTTGTAGCTTCATCAGAGCCATTTTCTTTCTTTCAAGGTGTTTTAAGTGTACATTAAATTATTAGGCACCTTTTGCCATCAGAACTGCCTTACTCCTTCACGGCATGGATTCAACAAGATACTGGAATTATTCCTCGGAGATTTTGATCCATATTGACATGAGAGCATCACGCAGTTGCTGCAGATTTGTCGGCTGCACATCCATGATCCAAATCTCTCGTTCCACCACATCCCAAAGGCGTTCTATTGGATTGAGTTCTGGTGACTGTGGAGGCCATTTGAGTACAGTGGACTCATTGTAATGTTTAAGAAACCAGTCTGAAATGATTTGCTCTTTATGACATGGCACGTTGTCCTGCTGGAAGTAGCCATCAGAAGATGGGTACACTGTGGTCATAAAGGGATGGACATGGTCAGCAACAATACTCAGACTATGGTGTTGACACAATGCTCAATTGGTACTAATGGGCCCAAAGTATGGCAAGAAAATATCCCCCACACCATTACACCACCACCACCACCAGCCTGAACCGTTGATACAAGGCAGGATGGATCCATGCTTTCATGATGTTGATGCCAAATTCTGACCCTCCCATCTGAATGTCGCAGCAGAAACCGAGACTCATCAGACCAAGCAAAGTTTTTCCAATTTTCTATTGTCCAATTTTGGTGAGCCTGTGCAAATTGTAGCCTCAGTTTCCTGTTCTTAGCTGACATGAGTGGCACCCGGTGTGGTCTTCTGCTGCTGTAGCCCATCCGCCTCAAGGTTGGACATGTTGTGCGTTCAGAGTATCTCTTCTGCAGACCTCAGTTGTAACAAGTGGTTTTTTGAGTTACTGTTGCCTTTCTATCAGCTGGAACCAGTCTGGCCATTCTCCTTTGACCTCTGGCATCAACAAGGCATTTGCGCCCACAGAACTGCCGCTCACGGGATATTTTCTCTTTTTCAGACCATTCTCTGTAAACCCTAGAGATGGTTGTGCGTGAAAATCTCAGTAGATCAGCAGTTTCTGAAATACTCAGACCAGCCCATCTGGCACCAACACAAACACACACACACACACACAAAACACTTGAGTGGTTTTGGGGTGGTTACGATGCTATAGCACTGCCATAAAAAATAACCCATTAAAGGAGTTGTAGGTCATTTCATAGAGACTAGCAGTTGCTAAAGCTAAAGATCCTGCCCACAGTGAATAATCACTCTCCAAAGCACACAAACACACACTGGCAGATGCAGAACTAAGACCAGAAAGATATTATTTCATGTCTCATTCACCAGTGAGAAAACATTACAGTTCAGCGCATATTATTACAGTAGTACCATAACAACAAAGGCATGTGTCCACCAGAGTAGGGCTGAACAATATATCACTTGAGCATCAATATTGCAATGTTTGTATCTGCACTAATCACATCGCAGGCTTAGATTATTTATTAAAGATTAAAAGATAAAGATATTATTAAATGTTCTTTTGTATTAATATTTATACAACGATGACCGTGTTATTTTACATTTGATTGTTCGATGTCTGTACTTAAACACTGTTAGACTCCCTGAAAAACCATAGAGCACTGATAATTTATTTAATTTTTTAATTGTAATCTATTATAATTTATGCAAATGCACTGCATAGAAAAGACTTGATCATCCCACACTGTAAAAAACATAGTTGACTCTTCTTACAATTTTAAGGCACAAACTTCAGGACATTTTTTCAGTTGACTCAACTTTCAACCCAATTACTGTAAAACGTTTTGAAGTTTGTTGCCTCTGAATTTTAAGTTGAGTCAACTTTTTCACATTATATATCATTGCAATTAGGCCTGTCACAATAATCAATATATCGACTTATCGCACAACACATGGACATCAATTCAATTATTTTTAGTGACGCAATATATATCGCCCATACATAAAAACAATTCTAGCAACATTTTAACTGATTGTGCAACATCTCTACCTCTACTGGAGTTGTCAGTATGGTTAAAAACACTATAGTGTTTACTATAAATTGCAATAGTATATTTTCATGTGGATGTCTGACAACTGAAAATAGATCTGGTAGCAGATATATTACTTTTGACCTTGCGCTTTTTTGTTAACACTAATTATTATTCATTTAGGATATGCGTTTTCACATTCTGATTTCAATGCCTAATTATTGAATTGTTAAAATGACTATAATTAAATTAAATATTCTTAAGAATAAAATATTGTGTGTTTTTTGAAAGAGTGTACTTGCATTGTGATATTATATTGTCATTCTGGCATTATATAATGAGTGGCATAAAATGGTCTTAAAATGACAATAATATCGTTTATCGCAATATATTTTGGTGCAATATATCGTACAACCAAAAATAGGTATCGTGACAGGCCTAATTGCAATACATAATATCGCAATGTCAGATTTTTCCAATATCATGCAGCCATGATGCTACACCAAAGCAAATTGGTTTGCACACTGAATGAATTTTTGATGATTTTAACTTTGTCCTATGCATTAATAGACTAATCCTTACATTAATATTTTAATTCTGTTTATAACTAATTACAGAACTTATGAACTTATGCTGATGTGTTTATCCTCATATAACCTTATGTGCTTAACCCCATATAAATTTGCTCCATAACAGCTGTGGCTTCGTGTGAAGTTAACCCCTCGGTACTTGTTATCACCAAAATGTTACAACTTTTCTTTCAGAGTGTGCTCGCTTACAGGAACAATCGCGGACGGAAGGGGCACAGGCTCACTCTCTTGTGGGCTCAGTTATGTGTAGGCGTATCTTCTTCTGTGCAGATTAGCTGTTCTGCCTAACAACTGATGATTGAACTGACCTGGATGGAGGATCTTTCTTACTGAAGCGACCCTAGGCAGGGCTAAAGACTGCCCGGAGCTCTGTAATGCTTTATTCATCTAATTAATTATTCATTCATTTATTTTATTTTCGGTTTAGTACTTTTATTAATCTGGGGTTGCCACAGCGGAATGAACCACCAACTTATCCAGCATATGTTTAACACAGCGGATGCCCTTCCAGCTGCAACCCATCACAGGGAAACATCCATACACACTCATTCAAACACATACACTATGGTCAATTTTAGCATACCCAATTCACCCGTACCACGTCTTT
This sequence comes from Danio kyathit, assembly GCA_903798195.1. Classification (NCBI taxonomy): domain Eukaryota; kingdom Metazoa; phylum Chordata; class Actinopteri; order Cypriniformes; family Danionidae; genus Danio; species Danio kyathit. The sequence goes on along the minus strand of LR812529.1, from coordinate 7,280,741 downwards.
GGACTGTGGGGGAAACCGGAGCACCAAGAGGAAACCCACGCGAACACAGGGAGAACATGCAAACTCCACACAGAAAAAACAACTGACCCAGCCAAGGCACGAACCAGCGACCTTCTAGCTGTGAGGGGATAGTGCTACCCACTGCGCCACCGCGTCACCATCTATTTTATTACATATATTACATTTATTTAAAGCCTCTGACTGATGTTTTAACCTGGGAGGACTGGGAAAAGTCCAATAGCACACATTCTTCTGTTGTTTTCAATGAGATTGTTGCATATTTAAAAAGCCATCAATGTGACCAGGTGATGTTTGGATGTTTTGGTAAAATTTGGAGAAAGATGTTACCCATATGCGCGAATAGGGTTCACAGAGGTATGCAAATCCACATCTTGACTAGCAGGTAGGTCAGCCTATGCTTCAAACCAGTGTTTTTTTTTTTAGATCCTTCCACAGTTGATATAAATAGAAATTTCACTGCGTGTGTGTTTGCTGAACACTGTTACACTGAAACTTACAGCAAAAGCCCCTATTTCACGGCGATTAAGAGAATGAAAGTAAACTCCATTTCTCTCTCTCTGTCTCACTGTGGCCCATGAGTGCAACTGTGAAGAGCGCCAGCGTGTAAGAGCCAATGGCAGCCCTTTCTGTTGAGCGCGTGACCAATCAAAGGGGTGTAAGAAATAACTTGGTAGAAAGCGAGCGGGATATTTATATTTGTTTATTTGCTATAGACAATTTCAATGTGGTCATGTCATTGGCCCATGAACATTTCCTGCTTGACGTTACACTATTTCCTAACTGTAACAAGAGGCAATTCAATCATAACTTGATTTTAAATCAGCCGTCATAACACTATTTATCAATATGTGGACCTTTTTGGATTCTCAGAAGCAATGGAAATTAAAAAATGTAAACCAGGAAATACGTTGGGACCATTGTTTTTGTTTACATCCCTCAAAATGGTCTATAAATACCCTTTTTGTTTTATGATTTGAATAATTAATTTAATGTTGGGAAAAGTAGCTTCACCCTCATATAAGAAATCTAAGTATTCACGGCAAAATATGTGTAGTGTACCACAACATATGAACATTTTACAGCCACATTTAAACGCTGATAAAGTAAAATACTAAACTGCCATTCAAATGCACACACATTCTCAAAAGCAAAACAGAAATAAAAGAAGATTAAAAAACAAAGTGCGCCAAATGTACCAAAACATCTCAGATTTTTGATGTCAATCATAAGTTGATTTTTCCAATGATAAAAGTGTTGTCGCCTGGCTCTACCACGAATTGACTATCGGATCCTATAGCAATGTTGGCGACCCGGGGGCTTGATAAACCGCGTTGGGCATTTTACTGCCTCGCGCTGAATGCTGTCGACCAATCACAACAGGCTGTCATCGGTCCAATCATCGCAGATTAGCTTCGCGTTAAGATGGGGTTTGGGAACAAATTTATTGGGAATACGGGAGGCGCTGGGATAATTAGGTAAAAATAAATGCATATTATAAGACCATGATAGTGTTTTTTGACCTTGCATGCATATCAGTATGTTGTTGGAGACCCATTAAACCGAAATATGACCCTTTTTAATGTGTAATAGGGGCTCCTTAACCTAAACAAATACATAAAAGACTTGACTTCCATTGCGAGTGAAGGTGTGTAATCACACTCCTTAGTTGCAATTTTGTTCCCCCTTACACACTCAGGGAGTTACAACTATTTCTGTGGTAACTAACAGAAGGCCACAGATAATATCATCAGAGATTAACTTGCATTGAACCCAAAACCTTCTGCCTAGAGGATTTAACATTAATAGAGCACATTGTTTGTTCAAAGACACCCATGGATGAAAGTCAGTACTGGAAGACAGAAGTTTTTAGCAGAAGTTTGTCCATGTTACGCTGACACAATGGACAATAATACACCACAGACTGCCACTCTTAACACCTGCCGTTGAAATCTCTATTCTGTCCCTAATACTTTCCTCAAATGGTTAGTCTAAAGAACACGCATACATGATTATCAGTGATTCCCCACACATCTGTTGCCCTGTGTCATCGTTTAAAAGAAAACTTTGAGATGTCAGACATTGTGAAGGAAGATATGAACTGTCATGAAAAGCAGGTTCAGAACGCTAGTGAGGCACAGGAAGAGTCTCCAACCACACACCTTTGCACAGCACATCACACAAAAGTGGCTGCCATAGAGACAACAGACTTAAGTGAGCCAATCAGCTGCATGCACTGCTAAAAATGCAACCCATGTCAATGACAAAAGAAAAATGAAAGCTTTGTCTGTTCTAGCCACAATCCAAAGACGCATTCAGTTCACACATGTGTCAGTTCTGTTATAGGAGACATGAAATTCTTTTAAACTTTTTGTCTTGTTTCTAGTCTAAATATTTAAAAATTCTTAAATCATGAAGAATTATTGTCTTGTTTTAAGAAATAGTATGCCAAAATGAAGTGAGTTTTTGCTTAAAACAAGCAAAATAATCTGCCAATGGGGTAAGAAAAATAATCTTATGTCAAAAGGAAAAACAAAATTATTTTGCTTCCCCCATTGGCAAATTATTTAGCTTGTTTTCAGGAAAAACTCACTTCATTTTGGCATATTATTTCTTAAAACGAGACATTATGTTCTGCTTGCCTAGAAAATGCTTCTTGATATAAGAAGTTTTAGATATTTGGACTAGAAACAAGACAAAAACTCTAAGTAAGAAAGGCATTTCTTGCAGTGAGGATCAATAGAAACTAACATTTAATTTAAGAGTTAGTCATTTAAAATAATTATTTACCAAATAATATGAATATCTCCAGTCTATGGTGGTGGTTCAGTGTTTGATTAACTACATTTGTAATGCTTTGCAATGAAATTCCTTTAGTTAAAGTGCAGAACTAATACACAAACTAATGATGAGCAATACCTTTATCACAGAAATGATGACTCTGTGTTAATGTTATTTAATAAATATGTAACTTGTCATTGTTAGTTCATGTTTGCTCAACGTCCATTAAATCATAGAGTTGATTTTAATAATCAGTAAATGTAAATTAACATTAACAAATGCAAGTATCTTTCACTGTTAGATCAAGCTAACTATTTTAGTCATCTAACTTTAACCCAACATACAGCACACAGTAAGAAAACAATGGATATTTAAAAACCAGTATATAATGATAAATGTATATCAATCTATGAATATATATACAGTGCATCTGGAAATTAAATTATTAACTTTTTCCATTTTTTTTTGTATTACAACCTTAATCTAAAATGAATTAAATTAATTTATTTGCTCAAAATTACACACGATACACCATAATGACAATGTGAAAAAAAAGATTTTTTGAAATTGTTGTAAATGTATTAAAAATAAAAAAAACCTCAAAAAAATCACATGTACATCAGTCTTCACAGCCTTTGCTCAATACTTTATAGATGCACCTTTGGTAGGAATTACAGCCTCAAGTCTTTTTGAATATGATGCCACAAGCTTGGCACACCTGTCTTTGGGAATTTTTTCCCATTCCTCTTTGCAGTACCTCTCAAGCTCTATCAGGTTGGATTGGAAGCGACGGTGTACAGCCATTTCCAGATCTCTCCAGAGATGTTCAATAGGATTTAGGTCTGGGCTCTGGCTGGGCCACTCAAGGACATTCACCGAGTTGTTGTGAAGCCACTCCATTGATATTTTGCCGGTGTGCTTTGGGTCATTGTCCTGCTGGAAGATGAACCGTCGCCCCAGTCTGAGGTCAAGAGCACTCTGAAGCAGGTTTTCATTCAGGATGTCTCTGTACATTGCTGCATTCATCTTTCCCTCTATCCTGACTAGTCTTCCAGTTCCTGCTGCTGAAAAACATCCCCACAGCATGATGCTGCCACCACCATGCTTCACTGTAGGGATGATATTAGCCTGGTGATGAGCGGTGCCTACTTTTCCCCAAACGTAACACCTGGCATTCACTCCAAAGAGTTCAATTTTAGTCTCATCAGACCAGAGAATTTAGTTTCTTATGGTCTGAGAGTTCTTCAGATGCCTTTTGGCAAATTCCAGGCGGGGAGTGGCTTCCGTCTGGCCACTCTACCATACAGGCCTGATTGGTGGATTGCTGCACAGATGGTTGTCCTTCCGTAAGTTTCTCCTCTCACCACAGAAGAACGCTGGAGCTCAGACAGAGTGACCATCGGGTTATTGATCACCTCCCTGACTAAGGCCCTTCTCCCCTGATCACTCAGCTTAGATGCCCGGCCAGCTCTAGGAAGAGTCCTGGTGGTTCCAAACATCTTCCACTTATGGATGATGGAGGCCACTGTGCTCATTGGAACTTTCAGAGGAGCAGAATTTTTTATGCAACCTTCCCCAGCCTTGTGCCTCGAGACAATCCTGTCTCGGAGGTCTACAGACAATTCCTTTGTCTTCATGCTTGTTTTGTGCTTTGACATGCACTGTCAAACCCTGGGACCTTATATAGACAGGTGTATGCCTTTTCAAATCATGTCCAATCAACTGAATTTACCACAGGTGAACTCCAATTAATCTGCTGAAACATCTCAAGAATGATCAGTGGAAACAGAATGTACCTGAGCTCAACTTAGAGCTTCACGGCAAAGGCTGTGAATACTGATGTACGGTTGAAGTCAGAATTATTAGCGTCCCTTTCAATTTTTTTTTCTTTTTTAAATATTTCCCAAATGATGTTTAACAGAGCAAGGACATTTTCACAGTATGTCTGATAATATTTTTTCTTTTGAAGAAAGTCTTGTTTGTTTTATTTCGGCTAGAATAAAAGCATATTTTAATTTATTAAAAACCATTTTAAGGTCAAAATTATTAGCCCCTTTAAGCTATATTTTTTTCGATAGTCTACAGAACAAACCATCGCTATACAATAACTTGCCTAATTACCCTAACCTGCCTAGTTAACCTAATTAACCTAGTTAAGCCTTTAAATGTCACTTTAAGCTGTATAGAAGTGTCTTGAAAAATATCTAGTAAAATATTATTTACTGTCATCATGGCAAAGATAAAATCAATCAGTTATTAGAAATGAGTTATTAAAACTATTATGTTTAGAAATGTGTTGAAAAAATCTCTCTGTTAAACAGAAATTAGGGAAAAATATAAACAGGGGGGCTAATAATTCTGACTTCAACTGTACATGTGATTTTTCATAAATTTTGCAACAGTTTCAAAAAACTCTTTTTTTCACATTGTCATTATGGGGTATTGTGTGTAGAATTGTAGAATGATATGAAGACTTTACAGATGCACAAGTCACAAATCACAAGCCTAAGAGCCAACTCGAAACTCAGAGTTGATAATTGACAGTGCTTTCAGCTATTAATAAAAAGTGTCATCCTCACTGCTGTGTTTATTATATTCACATACTTAGTCTACCTCAAGAATAGCGGTAAACTCTGTTAGCTACAGGTGTTACACTCTCAAATGACTTGAAATCCAGTTGTCAGGACTGAAATATTGCTGGTTTTATTAAACATTGGCATTCTCACTGAGTTCACCAGTTTAAAAATCTACACTCAGACATATTAATACACTTTAGTTTAGCCCAAAAGTATTGAGATACCCCAAAAAATATAATTTTAACATCATCTTGCAAAAGAAATACATAAAGTAGTCCCCTTTCTGCACTTAAGTACAAATACTGTAGCCTATTACATACTCATATATTACATATACAAATTATAATAACCATAAGCATATGAATAACATTAAATAATAACTTAGTACATGAGAACAAAGTTTATAGATTTCAGGTCAATTTATGATATTAATGTAAACTAACAAGAATTCAATATTAGTGTCTCCCAATAATAATGTAGGAACTTTTAAAATACACATTTCGTAGTTTCCTAGCAAAAGGGGGGAAAAGATAATCAAGGTGTCCTTACCATGTGTTTTATTTCCAAAGTTTCATGTCATGTGACGACAGCTAAAAGAGTGCGACCGACTGCTGCAGCTTCCTGGCCTGAAGCACAGATGAGCGACCACTCAAGCAGGAAGTGGATTATAAATGAATGAAAACAACCCACCCGGCCACTGTGCACTTATAAACTGCGTATATCAATATGAGGCTTTGAGACGCAAGATAATAAAAGCTCTTTCGTTAATAACCACAGACTTCATGGGAATGGAGCATCTAGTTCACTGGAGACATAAGTAATGGTTTATGTTAAATTATAATATTTCAATATGCAGTTTGATATAACATTTGGGCTGATAATTGTTTACAATTTTATTGAATTAAAGAACGTTTGGGGTTTTATCCTGTGAGTCTTCTAAAGAAAATGTGTTTTGTCTCCCTCTGTCGGTCAGAAAGGAAAACAACACATTTTGTGTGAAAATGTGAGGTGTGTATTTTATCTACTTAATCCGATTTGAACAACATCCCATTGAGTATTATCTTAGTATTTATATTCTTACAATCTTAAAGAGCCCCTATTTTGCATTATAAAAGGTCATATTTTGATTTTGGGTTCTCCAACAACAGGCTGATATGCATGCAAGGTCAAAAAACACTTTCATTGTCTTATAATATCGACAATGATATCGTATCTTTAGCCTGAACACGTACGGTACATCACCAAATATGAAGTGCCGGATCCGGTAAAACGTGAACACGCCTTTCCCTTCAGCGTATAGGTTATCAAAAATGAGAAAAATGACAGCACTAGGTTGGCTATACTGTGGGATTGTTGTGAAAATTAACTTTAAAGCCACTATCCACTGCACACAACAAGCAACAGAGCAGTCATTCATTTCCAATGGAGAGTAGTCCGGGAGCTGCGTGGAGTTCCGCTCATCTCAGTATGTGGAAAATTCGGATCCGATTTGAGTTGCGGATCCGTTAAAATATTTGAACCTATGCGACTAGGCGTTATGCGACCGGCCAACAGATGTGATGTATTCCAGTGTTGTCCAAGCAGGTCCATGAGTGCGAGATGAGAAATCTTCATTATTTTTTTTGAATCAGACAGTCGTGTCCGAATGTCGTGTGCAGTGGAAAGGCGGCTTAACCCATTGTTCCCCGCAGCCAAATTTCCATCTGTGATTATCATCAGAGTGTCATAATCAGTCCCGTGATCTTTCGCGCTCTGCTAGTGTCTGAAGGGAAAGGGGCATTCACGTTTTAACGGATCCGGCACTTCATATGGTGATGTACGGTATCAACGTCGACGCAATGCATTTAGGCAAAAGATCCGAACCCAACACGATTCATTTATTCAACTCTGAGTCGACTATTTCGTTAAAGAATCAATACTTTTAAACGTTGCACATTCAGATTTAAACCTCAGCTGGACGTTTTCACTCAGTGTTGTGTTACACACCGCATGGAAGCTCATTTTCAAAAACCCCTAGTAGGGGCTCTTTAACAGATATTTTGTGGAGTCCTTATAAGCCTATTGAGTAACATATAGCTTCGTTGACCACTGAGTATTTGGATTTTGAAGAATACCCCCAAAACTCCCAATGTTGTATTTGCTTAATGACTTTGAAGGACTGCAGCAAACAACAGAACAATAATTCGGACATATAAATCTATACATTCATTCATTTTCTTTTCGGCTTAGTTTCTTTATTAATCTGGGGTCAACAAAGCAGAATGAACCGCCAACTTATCCAGCATATGTTTTTTCACGCAGCGGATGCCCTTCCAGCCGCAACCCATTTCTGCTAAACATCCATACACACTCATTCACACTACGGACAATTTAGCCTACCCAATTCACCTGTACCGCAGGTCTTTGGACTGTGGGGGAAACCGGAGCACCCGGAGGAAATCCATGCGAGCGTGGGGAGAACATGCAAACTCTACACAGAAATGCCAACTGACCCAGCCGAGGCTCGAACCAGCGACCTTCATGCTGTGAGGGGCCTAAATCTATACACATTCACAGAATAATAAGCAAGAAAATGTATAACCTGAGAAATACACACAATTACAGGGTTCCCTCTGATCTTTACCTGACTTTCACAGACTAAAAAATGCTGAATTTCCACAACGTTCAAAAAACTATTGAAATTGAGCTTAATTGGCTTTTTTTTTCTTTATTAGCCATTGTGAGATGTATGATTTACCTCAGAATATATATTAAAATGGGTGGCACGGTGGCTCAGTGGTTAGCACTGTCGCCTCACAGCAAGAAGGTCACTTGTTCGAGTCCTGAGTTGGCATTTCTGTGTGAAGTTTGCATGTTCTCCCTGTGTTGATGTGGGTTTCCTCCGGGTGCTCCGGTTTCCCCCACAGTCCAAACACATGTGCTATAGGTGAATTGAATAAACTAAATTGTCCATAGTGTATGTGTGTGAATTTGAGAGTGTATGGGTGTTTCCCAGTATTGAGTTGCAGCTGGAAGGGCATCCGCTGTGTAAAACATATGCTGGATAAGTTGGCGGTTCATACCACTGTTGCAACCTCTGATGAATAAAGGGACTAAGCCAAAGGAAAGTAAATGATTGACATATTAAAACACAATATATATCAAATCTAACACCCAGTTTTTGAAGTGGTCATTTTGAGGCTCTTGAAATTTTCTGACATGTTTGCTTGGCTTAGTTAACAGGTTAATGACTGCCTTTTACTTAAGTGACTGCCAGTTGACAAGTGGGAGAGCAATAAAATGGCTCCGAAACATAACGATATAGGCAAAACGCTATAAAAAAAGAGAAATTATGATTATAATCACAAAATTTTCATTCATTTATTTTCTTTTCAGCTTAGTCCCTTTATTAATCTGGGGTCGCCACAGCGGAATGAACTGCCAACTTATCCAGCATATGTTTTACACAGCGGATGCCCTTCCAGCTGCAACCCATACACACTCTCATTCACACACATACACTACGCATAATGTAGTTTACCCAATTCACCTATACCACATGTCTTTGGACTGTGGGGGAAACCGGAGCAAACCCATGCCAACACTGGGAGAACATACAAACTCCACACAGAAATGCCACCTGACCCAGCCGAGGCTCAAACCAGCGACCTTTTTGCTGTGAGGCGATAGTGCTACCCACTGCGCCATCGCGTCACACTCAAAAAATTGTGATGAATAGAAATTTTAAAAGTGACAAAGACCCTTTTGTAGGTATTTTTGCAATATTTTTCTTGAATTTAATTGTATTATCTTTCAATTTCTAAAGATGTTCGGTGACAAAAATATTATTTTAATAAATATATTGGTTTAATAAATCTGTTTTGTTTAAATGCACCAAAATATATCACCTATTTTCAATGAGAAATGGATAAAAATATTGATTTTCAAAATGAGGTGTAATCATATATGCTGAGCACTGTATATATTAAACAAAACATCGTAGAACTACTACAGAATTCTAAATATTTCTATAACTTCAAACTGTAATCTTTTTTACAGTTTTTTTCAGTCACATTGGTGCATTTCTCACAACACTATTTACATTTGCACAGCAGTTAATGCATTTCTCAAAACAATTAGTACAAACTTCAAAACCAAGTTGATAACCTGCAAGTGTGCCACTTGCTCAAAATGGAGAGCTCATTCCTCAAAAGCAAGTATTAAAGGTCACCTATGGTGAAAAAATCTATTTTTTAAGCTGTTTGGACAGACATATGTGTAGGTATAGTGTATAGACCATCATATCGGGGTGATTTAAACACACCCAGTCCTTTTTTTTCAATTTAACAACATAAAAACGGTGGACCAATTGGAGCGGTTTTGAGACCGACCACAACTTGACGTAGGAGTGCGGTCCCCCGCCCACCGATATTGATTGACAGGCGCATTACCATATGCTCAGTTTATTTTCACGTCCGCCATTTTCAGCCTGTGAGTCAAAGCGATGTCACCAAAGAAACACCCTTGCTCTATTTTCAGATGTAAGGCTCATTGGGCTCAACACAAGATCAACATTCACCACGTTATCGCTCTCCTTGGCGCCAGTGTTTGTAACTTTAGGTGGGTTTGCATACATGTGTACTTTTCATTGCGTCTTCCATAAACTTCAGCCGTTTGCATTTCCCGCGGTCACAGAAGCTCCCAGTCATCTTAACTAGGTGCAGCTGGAAAGTGCGAGCGCATTGCCTCACGTGCGCGTCCCTCCATTGGAAATAACGAACTTGCCTTAAGCAGGTCGCACACCAGAAGCGCCGCTCGGCGACGCGCAGCGCCATGCATTTCAGAATTCTAAACATAGGTTTCTATCAGGGTACACACAATGGCGCCGCAAGTCGGCGGCTGTCCACAGCGCCCAGCCACGACTCAGAACACTGTTCATATTTCTGCTGCGCCACAAAGCGCCATCTGAATAGTTTCATTTTAAATACCATGCGAATGTGCGGGTCTGGTGTGCCGTGTCACGGCTCTGAGCGGCGCATCCGGTGTGTGATGCTCTTCAGTCAAAGTTAATTCAGTGTGCTTATTAGTCTCGGTGTACAAGCTCGAAACTTTAAACTAGCACACAGTTGGCTGTAAAACTATACAAAGACACAAATGATTTTGTAGTCTCTGCTTGGTCTGTGTCCGAGTCGTACATGTACGGCTGAATGCTGGTCCTCTCACTCATGTTGCTTCTCTCTGTCTGCCTGTCTTTTGCCATACACAAAGCGAGGGAGATCTTGGCTCCGCCCCCTTGTTAAGTTGGGCGGGAAGTCTAAACTAATTTTCATGTGAAGCAACACGCCCCTAAAACAACGAGCTGTGTACACGCCCCCAAAATGGCACTTTTTAACACATTATAATAAAAAATCTGAATTATGTTTTGAACTGAACCTAAACTGGCACACTCAGAAGAACCATAATATTAATATTACATTTTAAAAAAGGCGTGAAATAGGTGCCTTTTAATGTCAATGAAAGTGTCATCAAGAGGAAAAGTCCTGACACCATTGTTTATGAACAAGATAGTCAAATGGCTTTGTCATGTTTTCATTATGACACTTTACTCTGTACATTTTTTCCAATGCAATAGTCAGATTTTGGTGACACGTCCTGAAAATGCTCAGGACAGCACTATATACTATTTGCACAGCCATTTGAAAACTACAGTAAAGTTAGACATCACTGCATTTAGTGAGGTATCTGAGCACAAGACACTGAATATGTATGTTTCACATTTTTACTGCATTTCCTCTTTACAATTCTAATTTATTCACAGCATTGTGCAAAAGATAAACACACCCTTATTTACAACAAACATAAACTCCCTTTGGGTAGAGCTGTGCACAACTGTAGACAATATTGCAGTACATATTGGAACTGAACCTACAATATACACAGGACTGTAAATCATTCATCAAATTGTTCAATTTAGAAGACATTTTCAGGAAAAAAAAAAAAAAAAAGATTTACATTTTTATAAAATTTGCTTGACAGATTTTGACAACTACAGGGAGTGCAGAATTATAAGGCAAATGAGTATTTTGACCACATCGTCCTCTTTATGCATGTTGCCTTACTCCAAGCTGTATAGGCTCGAAAGCCTACTACCAATAAGCATATTAGGTGATGTGCATCTCTGTAATGAGAAGGGGTGTGGTCTAATGACATCAACACCCTATATCAGGTGTGCATAATTATTAGGCAACTTCCTTTCCTTTGGCAAAATGGGTCAAAAGAAGGACTTGACAGGCTCCGAAAAGTCAAAAATAGTGAGATATCTTGCAGAGGGATGCAGCACTCTTAAAATTGCCAAGCTTCTGAAGCGTGATCATCAAACAATCAAGCGTTTCATTTAAAATAGTCAACAGGGTCGCAAGAAGCGTGTGGAAAAACCAAGGCGCAAAATAACTGCCCATGAACTGAGAAAAGTCAAGAGTGCAGCTGCCAAGATGCCACTTGCCACCAGTTTTGCCATATTTCAGAGCTGCAACATCACTGGAGTGCCCAAAAGCACAAGGTGTGCAATACTCAGAGACATGGCCAAGGTAAGAAAGGCTGAAAAACGACCACCACTGAACAAGACACACAAGCTGAAACGTCAAGACTGGGCCAAGAAATATCTCAAGACTGATTTTTCTAAGGTTTTATGGACTGATGAAATGAGAGTGAGTCTTGATGGGCCCGTGGCTGGATCGGTAAAGGGCAGAGAGCTCCAGTCCGACTCAGACGCCAGCAAGGTGGAGGTGGAGTACTGGTTTGGGCTGCTATCATCAAAGATGAGCTTGTGGGGCCTTTTCGTGTTGAGGATGGAGTCAAGCTCAACTCCCAGTCCTACTGTCCTACTGGTACAGGAAGAAGTCTGCATCCTTCAAGAAAATCACGATTTTCATGCAGGACAATGCTCCATCACACGCGTCCAAGTATTCCACAGCATGGCTGGCAAGAAAGGATCTAAAAGAAGAAAAACTAATGACATGGCCTCCTTGTTCACCATGATCTGAACCCCATAGAGAACTTGTGGTCTATCATCAAATGTGAGATTTACAAAAAGGGAAAACAGTACACCTCTCTGAACAGTGTCTGGGAGGCTGTGGTTGCTGCTGCACGCAATGTTGATGGTGAACAGATCAAAACACTGACAGAATCCATGGATGGCAGGCTTTTGAGTGTCCTTGCAAAGAAAGGTGGCTATATTGGTCACTGATTTGTTTTTGAATGTCAGAAATGTATATTTGTGAATGTTGAGATGTTATATTGGTTTCACTGGTGAAAATAAATCATTGAAATGGGTATATATTTGTTTTTTGTTAAGTTGCCTAATAATTATGCACAGTAATAGTCACCTGCACACACAGATATCCTCCTAAAATAGCTAAAACTAAAAACAAACTAAAAACTACTTCCAAAAATATTCAGCTTTGATATTAATGAGTTTTTTGGGTTCATTGAGAACATGGTTGTTGTTCAATAATAAAATTAATCCTCAAAAATACAACTTGCCTAATAATACAACACTCCCTGTAGTTCAACATTTTTGTATGTAATGACTGGAGTAATGAAATGAGGACTATTAGTTTTATAGACTATTCAGCATTCACAACTTTAGTTAATTTTGACTATGACATAAGCAAATGATAATGTTACAAACAGCAGAGAGTTGTATGAAAGTAATTGATGCATGTCCAAAAGCATTTGAAATTTGTTGGAAGGAATGAGAAACTGCTACTATGATGTGCACATGTAAATAGTGTTGTGAGAAATGCACCAAAGCCACTGAGAAAAACGGACTCAAAAGCTGAACCAAATAGAAATGACTTTACAAAGACATACAGCAGCGAGACTTTATCAATCAATCTTCTTTATTTTCACATTTAAAAATAAGTCTTATAATCTTTAAGTTGACAAGAAAATGCAACAACAACCGTACCAAGGCATCTTAAAATCAAATAATATAAACACTGGCTGAAAGTAGAACAACCTCAACACGGAAAGAGTGACGATGCATTTCCACACCATAGAAAGACAAACTAAAAACTAATTAAAAGGACTCGGCATGAATGTCAGATTATAGAGACACATATGACTCTCCCAAGGGAAAAGGTCCAAGAGCTTAAAGATTTGAAAGCTGACTGAAAATCAAATAGATTACAGCAGTGCATGACATTCTGGAGGGAGAAGGTAAAGTCACTGTAACATCACTTCTGTTGAGCTAAATATTTCAAAGGTTTAGGCTCAGTTTATAATTATTTACCGTGTAATTCAACAACACAAAATTAAAAGTCTCTCCAAGACTCATATTCTTCGCAATGTCAGTTTTAGACACTGATTCACACTGTAATAAATGCAGGGTTCAACACAATTCAACCATGTTGTCCCAACACAAATTAACTTAACAAATTTAAGTAGATTGAACATAAAACAATCAAGTTGTCCCCAAAATAATCTCAAGAATTGTGTTGTTTCAGCTCATCTTAGTTAAGCAGCTTGAACAAGCAATGTTTTGAGTGCAGTGCTGACTTTCGTCTTGTTAATAACTACGCTTCTTCAACACAATATTTTGATTATTGTTTATGACTTAAAGCAATAAGGGGAGAACAGAAAATTTGCACACCCCCTGTAATGACATGACGTAAGTGCAGAAGCTGTGAACCAATGAAAAACAGGCAGAAGGATGAAACCACCCGAAGCCTTTCATTTTTGGCTGACGCAGATAAAATGGGAACTAAAAAAAGCACATGATTGCCCAAACTGATCCTCTAAATTCACAATATATAGAGACATGATGACAGAGACTGTCACATGAACATTGTCCTTCGTAACTCACAACTAAAAAGTCTCAATGCCATGATTCCATAACACTTCAAATATATGTATTAAACCCCTCCACTGTTAAACAATTGCATGCCTTTTTTTTTGTTGTTGCCAAAAACGTGTCTAACTTCCCAGCAGCAAGACACTTGTAAAGAAACAGGGTGCAGAAAACAGCTAGCTTACAAATATTAAACTAAATCCTCACCCTACACATTTGCTAAAACCAGAGTAAATTTGAAAACAAAGATGAAAATGGACCAGTACAAATCCCAAAACATGAAGCCTCCAGGTGTACTAATAAACAGAGTGTTTGTAGTGATGAAATAAATGACTATTTATAGCTCCACAAAGAACCTTTCAGTGAACGGTTTTAAAATTAAAGATCATTTTAATAATCTAAAGACTCTTTAGTCCAATGGAAAGATCGCACGGATGTTAAATGTTCTTCTTGTAACCATCAATGCTGATCAAAGCATTTAATGTTTTCAATGCAATCCTCTCAGCTCTGCGTAACACATTTGACCATATTTACCCTCAAAACTTGTCCCAGACTTGGTTGGCTACAGGTTTTACACCCTAAAGGGGATTGAAACACCTCCAGGAATATTGCACCTTTAAAAGAGACCATACACTGTAAAACCCAACAGTCAACTTTATCAAATGAAATGAGTGTAGTTAACTCAAAATTTACTGAAAGTTAAATCTACTCATTTGAAAAGAGTTTTGAACTCAACGTTGAAGGTAATGAGTAGGGCCAGACGGAATCTGCGGACGTTTTTTGCTATTTCTGCGGAGAATTTTGGTAAAAATCTGCGAATTTCTGCGGAATTATTTTGGGAGTATCAGAACTAAAACCTTAATATGTTAAATAAAAAATAATACCTTTTTAACTTGTATTTAATGTTTAAAATGCAAATCCAATTAAATTAACTGTAAATAGTTAACTTTAAGTAAATAAACAGAATTATCGATGGGCTAAAAATCTGCGGAAAATCTGCAGAAAATCTGCGGAATTCTGCGCGCGCAGATTCCGTTTGGGCCTAGTAATGAGTTAATTAAACACCTCATTATTCAACTTAAATGGAAAAAATTCACAGTACTCATATTGATTAGTTTAACTCAAATAGTTTGTAGCAATCTCTTTCCTCAAGCGGTTTGAGTTGCCTTAACTTATTGGGTTTTACAGTACTCCGTTGGTTTGAGTTCTCTTCATTTATCGGGTTTTACTGTGCTCAAATTGCTTCGTTTACTCAAATGGATTAATCTCACAATACTCATTATGATTAGCTTTTGATCTTAAATAGTTTGCTACAATCAGTTTCCTCAAACGGTTTGAGTTACCTTATTGGGTTTTACAGTGTAGAGTTCAGCGTAGAATAAGCAGTATTTAAACCCTGTGCTCATATCTTTATTCAGTACGAGACACCAGAAATTGTAACTATTTTAAAAATGTAAAGAATTACGAGCCTTCAACTCTCCCTTCGCAGACGTTTAATATTAAATTGGCTCATAAATCATAACCATTTCACATAAGAGGCCTGTCAACACTTCAGTACAAAAAAAAGATACAAGAAATAAACAACAAGCATGAATATGAATGTACAGCATGATTCAAGTGATCTCATACAGTGACCTCTGCCTGATTAAACACCCCAGGGGGAAAACAAGAGACTCCTTCACAGATATTAGACATTCAGAAATCCAATGGGGTGTTTTCAGTTCATGATATGATCGATCAATGCAACTTCCTGTATAAAAATAAATAAAATATTTACAAATAAAACAGAACGTTGACTAATACCCTGACGCGTTTGTGTTTTCAGTGACCCAGTGTATGTAATATGGCGGCGGTCTCGCTGTTCACTCGCAGTAGCATGATGGTCACGAAGATGCGTTACATTCTGAACTGCACTGAAATGCAACCTGTGCAAAAAAAATACTAGCAACAACAATAATTCCCAGCACCTTCCTAAAACCTACACATACCACTGAGAGTCTGAATGGGAAAATAAAATGTTAGTAGTGAAATAAATAACAGGCCTGTGGAAAAAAATAAACAGTAGGATTTCGTGAGTACGCATTCCTCTTCCAGTTACTCGTCCGTATGAAAGATGCACCCACTGAAGCACTGGTCTGAGAGCAGTCTTTAGAGTCCTGGGCTCACACGACATATTGACTGGAGCTGTAGTTTGCTGTGTAGGCCTGTCGGCTGTACTGAAAGTGGTCGGTGAGCACTGTGCTCCGGCCGTGCTGAAAGTCTGAGCTGTGTGTGAAGGCCCCGGTGCCGTTGGACTGCGGCTTGTCGAATGACACCACATCCTGTGCTGAAACAGGCAGCAGTCCCTTTTTGGCCTCCTGGTTGGAGTCGTATTTCGCCTGGTGAGGAAAGCGTTTAGAAATCATTGGTTTTTGCATTTTTCACTGGACAACATGCACCTCATGAAGCCTGATTTATACTTCTGTGTTGAGTGATCGCTCTGACAATAACATTTCTGAAACACTGCTTGTGAGGTTTCTTTGTTCCACTGTGTCGAGTTTAGTTTATTTGTTTACAGGGGCAATACACACTAATCAACATTACTGTAAAATGTGCCAGAATTAGCCAAGAATGGCTATTTTTCATCTGTAGACCCCTGACACAATGTTAAAAAGTCAACACCTACTTCTAGTTGATTATTTGGTAAGGCTTTTGTGAATACCTTATACGTTATATATTATGTTAGTGGCTTATATGAAATGCCTTTAGATTACACTTATTTTACAAAAATAAAATATGTTCATGCCTTGATTTTTAACTATTTAATTAGAACAGTAAGGTCTGACTTTGCTTAGACAAAAGTCTTGTCACTTAAAGGGCTATGAAACCCCCCTGTCTCAGCAGGGTGTTTTCACACCTCTAGTTTGGAAAAAGTCAGGATAGTGGGCGTGTCCAGCTCTGTTTAGGTGGGAGTGTCGGGGGAGGGAAAGAGGGAAGGTTTTGCAAATATGGGAGTTTCCGTTTGGGCACGCAGACGCAGGGGAGAAAGACAGTGACTGTGTTTACATGGACATCAGTAACCGAATTACTTGCCAAATGATTAATTTGTCGCCTTAAGCTGCAGTTTGGCGCTTTCACTTTTTATTCAGGAACATTTCCTGCATGTCGCCCGTGACAAACGAGATATTGAAAGCGAGGAACTGCTGGAAGAGTGGTGTTTTAATGGTATGTTTAAAAGCACACGGCGAATGGGAGAAAAAAAAATCCTCCGCATTTTTCGGTAAGATGCACTCGGTAGGTAACGTCAGAAAGCTGTGTGTGTGTATAGACTATCCTATCACAAAATTCGGTGAAAATTCTACACGACGGTCAATATTTGATTGCTGTGTTTACATGTTTACATGTTTACATTCGGAGAGCAGCATTTACGGATCTTTCAGTCTATAATATTGTACTATAATATTGCAGTGATATTAACATACTGTTAACTTAGTAACTCAATCATTTTGGCTGAGGTATGTCTTTAAAAACTGAAAGAGCTGCTGCTGACGATACGAACTAACTTTGCCATCTGAATAACCAAACAAAGGGCACTGATCGCACACTTACCAAATCTGTAGCGACAGGACAATCACCCTGGAACTGTGTCTTTTTTTAAAAGGAGACGAGCGGCAAATCCGGATTTCATCATTTCCAGATGCGAAAAGCTCTCGGGTAAAAAAAATGTTCCTTACAAACGCATTCTGTCGCGTGCTCTGTAATCCACATATGAGTCCAGCAGCGCTCTCATAGCGGGAAAATGCAAACAAAACCTTTGTTGCAGCACAATAATAAACAGCACAATAATAAATGCAACACTGACGACCCATGTCTCCAAATTCTCGTTCTTTCACTTGTTTTGGCAACACAACGTGGCGTCTCTCTGTCGTCTGAACACTGTAACAGGTCTCGAAGCTATCATGCATATTAATGAAGTTGCGCCGCATGCACAATAGAGCGCGCTGATTGGTTTTAACAAAGTCTTTTTCATGAATTAATGGCGCACCCTCAGAGACGCCACGATGTACTCGCAGGGACAAACATCCACTCTCCATGCTGTATTTACACGCAAGTACTTCATGGCCGTGACGCAGCTTAAAAAATTAGTTTCAAACCAGAAGAACGAATTTGCTCAAAATAACGCATAAACAACCAATTTTCCCTTTTTAGTGCAACATAGGTGTCCTAATAGTGTTTATAGCAGCGTGGGACACAGATATGACTGTCAAAAGCTCAAAACATGTGTTTTGGTGTTCCGTGATCCTTTAACAGAAATAATGTACAGTATAGAATAGGGGTGTAATGGATCACGGTTGATCCATGATCCGTACCGATCACAACCCACAGTTCGGAATGCACATGATCTGCAGATTAATAACTTTTTTGAACTTGTAGAATAAATCTAAAATTTATAATGTTAATAGTGTTACAGATGGCCTCCCGCGTCATTCAAATCACCTGTATGAAAGCATTTTGGCTTCCCTGTAAAATATAATGATGACGGAAAAAGTTGTGGTGGGACATACCTAAATGCTTTAGGTTAATGTCAGTGTCTTAGTGATTTCTGTCACTGTTCGTTTAGCCTGCATTAATGCATTTAGTGTAAAGCTACATAATTAAACATTAAAAGATCATGATCACAATTCAAACCTGCGCAACATGAATGATAAATGATGATTTGCATATGTTTATTAATCCTTCTAAGCGCTGCATTCAGCTCTGCGCGGAGAGGCATTCAGTTTTTACACTTTTCAGTGAGTTACAAACAATTAAATAACACAGAAGTACTGGAAGAACAGTTTATAGCTCAGATATAAACACTGATGTTTATGGTAAAGATTAAAATCACTGTTTAATGGAACCTAACGCTGGTAATTTTTTAGCAATTACATTGTGTAACCAACAGGTGGCGCCAAACAGCCATCAAAATTATGTCATTGACTAGATTTTCAGAAATGATCCACCTATAATGAAACGAAGTTTTATGTGTGAATTGTTAAATCATTAATTAAAAATAAATATGGTATGTTGTACAAGATTTCTTTATTTAGCATTATCAGCAACAGATCCGGAAAATGGCCCGATCCCTGATTCAAAAACCGTAGTGTGATCCGAACTGGAGATTTGTGATCCGTTGCACCACTAGTATAGAATATAAAGTCATGGTGCAGTGGAAAATTTATTATATTGTGTATGACTCCCATGAGCTTGGAGGACTGCATCCATACATCTCTGCAATGACTCAAATCACATAATGTAGTTAAATAATGTATTATTAATGTAGTTAAACAACTTCTCCCGGACAGCAAGATAAGGAGACGCTCTGCAATTCCTGCTCCCTGTCAAGGACACCTGTTGGACTCTACAGGCTTACACACATACACAGTTACAGATAGACAATCACTACCTAGCCCCTCATCCCACGCCTTTGTGTGCTTTCACCCACTGGAGGAGGTAGGCGCGTCCGTGACCAGCGCTCTTCACCTGCAGGCCGGATGGCTGCCTGCCCTCATCGGAATATATCCACATCCCCTGTTGCAATGTTATTTCTATGCGTTTATGTGCTTGACTACTAGGGCTTTTTTTCTCCCTGATCTCACACTGCCCTAATTCAAGAGCAAGGTGAGAGGGAGTTTTTTTTCTCCTCTCTCTCTCCTGAAATGTATTTTACTTCCTTTTTCTAAATGCTACCTCCCGTTGACCTGTCTTCCTCTGAAATGTGATGTTTGTGTATGGTCGGGGGGGGGGGTCCAATTTCACTACATGGAAGTGTATGTGACAAATAAAGGCCTTGATTGATATACCAGAACAATAAAAAATTTACTTAAAATAAAATGTACTCAAGTAATTCTGGACTTTCATTTGTGTTTGAAAAATAAATTACCTTATTATATAGGAAGACGCCTAGTATTGCTGTCATCATGCCGATAATGTTGGAGGTGTTGACGGGGTTCCTGAGCATCAGTAAGGATATACTGATGACCATGATCCTCTTTGTTGCGTTGGCTACAGCGTAACTGAGTGGGCTGACCAAGTTCAGCACGCTGAATGCGATCATGTTTTGTGCAAAATTGCAGAAACCACTGATGAGGAGCAGCATGAGAGTTCCTGTCCAGCTGGAAACCTCCGACTGCAGAAGAAAAGTCAAAACAAGGATTGTGGGTGTGACAGTCACAGTCATTACATTCATTAGTCACCAATCATAAAATCTGTTTAAAGCAGGCCCCTAGGCATATCAAAATAAGCCCCAAAAATTCAAAAACATTTTTAAAAATGCTTTTCTTGTGCTCACCAAGTTAAATTTCAGTTTATTATTTTTATTTTAATCTGCAAAACTTTTTTTTTTTATATTTTTGATATTAATGTATTAAAGTCATGGCAAAATGGAATTTTCAGCAAGCAACGGTTTCATTGCTTATGATTCTTGAGGAAACCACAAGACTTTTAGTGATCTAATAAAAATCTAGTGTTTGTGAAACTATTAATGTTAAATGTAGGTTATTTCCTTAATTAACAAAAAACTCTACGTTTGTTACAGTATTTATTAATTCTTGTTAACTGTAGTTAATAAATAAAAGTGTTAGATTATTAATTTGATTAATAATAACAGACACAATATTCAATTTTAATGATGCATTAGTAAATATTAAAATTATCAGCAACTAAGACAACAGAAAGGGCTGTGATTGGCTCCAACAGTCAGCGCTGTTCACCGAGCTGTAACGCAAAGATTAAAGAACAGGCAAATATTTAAAATAAAAGCTGATATAGATATATATATATATATATATATATATATATATATATATATATATATATATATATATATATATATATATATATATATATATATATATATATATATATATATATATATATGGGCTGCAGGACAAATAAGCTGAGATTAAATACCAAGGGCTCTATTTTAATGATCTATGTGCAAAGTCTAGTTGTACGCACAGGCAGTGCAAAGATTTGTTTCAAAACTATTTCTAAATTCAGTTCTAATTTCCAGCAAATTAATAAACGAACAATAATAACGAAGTGTGGTCAAAAAACTGAGTTATATCCAAATACACATGCTATGACCCATATGCTCCAAAACTTGACAGGTGGACAAATCTAATCTTGTTTTTATTTTAAAAATCTATAAATATGCATATAATAATTAATACTGCTAATAATAATAACAACATTATGCAACTGCAAATTGTCATGAATAAACTAAAAAAAACCCCGCGAGATGAAGACATGAAGGCAGTGGTTTTTACATTTATGTAAAAAGTAATAATTTTTGTAATATTTTAATCCTTTAGTTCTTTTTCATTTGTAAAGATATTTGTGTACTGCATGTGTGTTTTAAGCAATGTGTAAGCGAGGCGCACAACTAACGCGCTCTGCGCTGGACTTTAGACCTGCTTTCAGCTGGTCTATTGCACAGTCTATTTTACCTCCTCAAAATAGCAACGCCCCAACAATGCGCCTTAACACACCTCTTTTCTAGACCGGAACACCAATGAGTCCAGAGTGAGGCAAATGTATTTGCTATTTAAACAATGTGGCGGAAAACAGGAAAATGAGGGTTGCATTGGTCAGAAAATAGCGCCTTATTGCGCCGGGTGTATGATAGGGCCCCAATTGCGATTCTGCAAAAGCTACGATTGTCATGTACAGAAGTTCCTCTACCAGTAGTGAATGTCCAGCTAAAGGATAGAGGGCGCTCTCACATGGAATTTATGTTTTAATACTGTCAGCAGCATTGGCTATATTCATGGCAACAAATATTCAATATATAACTTACAATCAGAACTGTTTGTAAATGATTCATTGTACAAGTAAACAAATAAATAAATACAAATAACAACACTGATAAAAAAAAAAAGTCATAAGTTGTTTCAGTTTGGTCAATGATAAATATTCAAAAATGCCTCCAGAAGACACCTTTTTAAACATTTCACTTCAAATATTTCCTGAATAAAAACATTCTCTAATATCATTTTAAAAGTATATGAAAATGTTTTACCGTCAAAATATTCTTACACAAGTGACAAATAGGTTTTTCTTCCCCTTTCATCTCCAAATGAAACTCTAATACATTGGAAAAAGGCTATAGAAGTTGCTGAATTAACAGAATATTTAATGGATTTCAGATTTAATGGTTTATCTGAGTCGTTATTATTATTTTACTAATAGTAAGGTACAGTTAAGTCAGAATTATTAGCCCCCTTTTGATTTTTTTTTTTCTTTTTTCAATGTTTCCCAAATGATGTTTAACAGAGCAAGGAAATTTTCACAGTATGTCTGATAATATGTTTTCTTCTGGAGAAAGTCTTATTTGTTTTATTTCGGCTAGAATAAAAGCAGTTTTAAATTTTTTAAACACCATTTTAAGGATAAAATTATTAGCCCCTTTAAGCTAATTTATTTCCGACTGTCTACAGAACAAACCACTGTTATACAATAACTTGCCTAATTACACTAACTTGCCCAGTTAACCTAATTAAGCCTTCTTGATAAATATCTAGTAAAATATTATTTACTGTCATCATGGCAAAGATAAAATAAAACAGTTATTAGAAATGAGTTATTAAAACTATTGTGTTTAGAAATGTGTTGAAGAAATCTTCTCTCCGTTAAACAGAAATTGGGGAAAAAAAATAAACAGGGTGGCTGATAATTCTGACTTTAACTGTATATAATTCAACTCCTTTATCACTGCATAGAATAAAATATGCTGTGTCAAATTTAGTGTGAAGACACATTTCACAGAAGGATTAAAAAATTTATGTAACTAATAAAAAAAATATATATATACCAGGTCTCCGTCCATCAGGAAGCTAGAAAGGTCCACTAAGATCCATGTGGGCAGCATAAACAAAAGTGCGTTGAAGCCGAGAATGTTCAGTAAATGGAGGTGGTGAATCCTTGTGTCACGCAACACCTAAAACAACCACAAATATTATATTCATACAGGAAGTCAATGCAGAATTTTCCTTAATAATAAAAATCACCAAATATGAACCTTTTTGGAGAAGATGTTCTGTAAAGAGAAGCAGAGTGTTGCTGCCAGAGCGCTGATCAATCCAGAGACGTCAAAGGACAATTCAGTGACCGTGGCCAACAGGACTCCGCCAATGATGGGAATAAGAGACACGTAAATCTGGTCGAATGAAAGCCAACCACATCAAAACACACAATCCAAAAACTTCATTAAAATTACATGACTAAGTAGGGGTGTATGATATTTTTGTTTAAAATGACGGTCACACTTTACAACAAGGTTTCATCAGTGTGACGACCCCAAGATTCCAGTTTGGATGTGGCAGATCCTGATTGGATGCCTGCTTGCTCACCAATTGGTTTAATGCATATATATATAAGAGTGTTGTTCTAGCTTCTGGAGGACCGTGTGGCTACTTGGACATCCTTGTGTCAAGACCATCTCTTTCATTCTGTAACCTTATGGTTTCGCTTTGCATTATTTATATCATGTAAAGTTAGTTGTGATTATATCTTAAGTTCCTTATCCTCTTTATTTATCCCTAGACATTTGTTTGTTTTGATTGAGTTGTTATTCTATTAGTTCTATGAATAATAAATAAGTTGCATATAGATTATTTTGTTGTCTGAGCTCTATTATGTTGCGACTCAAACGAGGGGGTCATAACATAACATTGGGTGCTTGTCCGGATAACTACATGTATAAGGTAAAGCATTATGTTTTTGTTCACCAGTGTAAATGAGTAGACTTCTGGTAGTTAGAGTGTTCTCAACTGGGTTTGTAATCCTTCAATCGAGACACTGCTTGTTATTTTGCCTTTTTTATTTTTGAAGGTTATTCTGGATGCAGATTATTAAGGCCCAATCCCAATTCTATTTTTGTACCCCTACGCCTTCCCCTCCCCCTTAAAACTGAGTGTAAAGGGGAAGGGCTTCAAAATGTACCCCTAAGAAATGGGACAGCACTACAACACCTGCACACATCATCGCGGTCTCTTGCTTCATAAGAGATCAGACAATCGCGTCTGTTGTAGTTATTACAGTTGTGTTATTTTTTAGTATTTATCTTCAGGAAATCACTGAAGGCATATATTATGGTATCATGACGATCTAATGTGGCAATAAGATCGTAGCTATACTGTGCATTTACACAGTGGCCATATTCATCTGTGTAAACACACCAAAAACAACATTAACATTATAGCAGACACTGTGAAAAGCTCATTCTCAGCCACTAGACTTTTCTGACAGGGGATTCGAGTGTCATCGAGTGTCAGAATGTTGTGGGACTACTATACAGGAGTTATTATTATGGATTATTGATAGCGGAATTTAGCAGTATTTATTTTAGCGTTTTTTTTTTTTTTAAGCATGGCGGTAAAACATGAACGCAGTTATGAATATATTTAATCATGTGCTTGGTTGTTGTAAAAATTCGTAATAATGACAAAAAAGTACTAATTTGTGGATCTCCTTACTTCTGGGTGCAGCTATCCTGCATTTGTGGCTGGTGTATTCTGGGATTTTCTTACCCCTTGGTTTCGAGTGTGGTCCTGAAAAATCTTCTTTCGAAGGGCTATCTACCCCTTCCCCTTAGCCTTCAAGCTAAAGAGAATTTGGACACCCCTAGCCCCTTCACAGGAACACGCAAAACGAGGGGTAAAGGTAAGGACTATGGGGTAGAATTGGGCCTATGTCTCTGTCAGGGTACGCATCGGGCTTTTGGCTATGCCAAATGTCCTTGAGGTTAGTACTTAAAAGCCATCCCAAGTCTGGTACACCTTTGAAGATTAGGTAGGTTTAGTTATTCATATTTTGTGTATGTAACTGAAGTCTCTCATTTTCATTTTATATACATTTACTAACATGAATTAAGTATGAACAATACTTTTAGATTTACTAATCATAGTTCAACACTTATTAATGCCTTATTAAAATCCAAATTCATGCTTTTTAACATTAATGCACCGTGAGTTAACATGAACTAAGAATGAACAACTGTAGTTTCATTAACTAATCTGAATTAACGTGCACAAATACTGTAATAAATGTATTGTTCAGTGTTTGTTCATGTCAGTCAACACATATACTAACATTAACTATTATAACCTTATTGTAGAGCAGGGGTGCTCAACCCTATTCCTGGCGATCGACCTTCCTGCAGTTTTCAGTTGTAGCCCTTATCAAACACACCTGCCTGTAATTATCAAGTGCTCCTCACGTTCTAAATAATTGGTTCAGGTGTGTTTGATCAGGGTTGGAGCTGAAATCAGCTGGAAGGTCGATCGCCAGGAACAGGGTTGAGCACCCCTGTTGTAGAGTGTAACCAAAATAGCATCATAAATAAATCTGTCACAATAATCAACATATCGACTTATCGCACAACACATGGACATGACCTCAATCATTTTTGGTTATGCAATATGTATCGCCCATACAAAACCAATTTTAGCAACATTTTAGCTGATTGCGCAACATCTCTATTGGAGGCGTCAGTGTCAGTATGGTTAAAAAAAAAACACACTATAGTATTTACTATAAATTACTATAGTATATTTTCATGCGAGTGTCTGACAAATAAAAATAGATCAGGTAGCAGATATTGCAGCCTCTGTTCATTTTTACCTCACACTTTTTTGTTAAAATGTATTTATTTAGGATATGCGTTTTCACATTCTGATTCCAATACCTAATTATTAAATTGTTAAAATGACTATAATTATATGAAATATTCTCAAGAATAAAATATGTGTTTTTTGGGAGAGTGTACTTGCATTATGCATATAATTTATAGCGTACATATATTGTCATTCTGTCATTATATAATGAGCGGCATAAAATGGTCTTAAAATGACAATAATATTGTTTCTCGCAATATATTTTGGTGCAATATATCATACAACAGGTGACAGGCCTAATACCAATGTGCAAGTAAGCTTCTGCCGGTATCAAATTTCCTTGTTACAATTAATTGCTGAATATTTTACCTTGATATATGGTATTATCACGATATTGACCTAAGCTGCAAAAACGATTACTTTAACAGGCATAACAACCAAAACACACTATACAGTATGTATTGCTTTGTTGTATATACACATGTTCAGAGTATACAAATGTTTTCAACCAATTTAATTGCAAAAGAATTAAAAATACAGTAGGTAAAACTTGACAATAAAGTCTCATTAGTAAACATCAGCTAATGCATTAATAATCTACATTAAGAAAGCCATATTATAGTTATATTTTAAAAAACTAGGTAACATTAGTTATGAACTCCAACTAAACATTTAAGATTTTTAATGTGTTATTAGGCACTAACTAATAAGTTAACATGACCTAAGGTTAATAAATGTCTTTGTAGGTGTCATTACAGTGACATTAGTTAAATTAACTGGTGTTAACAAATGGAGCTTACTATATAGACCATTTTGAGGGATGTAAACAAAAACATTGGTCCCAATGTATTTCCTGTTTTACATTTTTAATTTCTATAGCTTCCGAGAATCCAAAAAGAGCCACATATTGATAAACAATGTTATGATAGCACTTTTAACATTAAGTTATGATTGAATTGCCTTTTGTTACAGTTATGAAATAGTTTGATAACAAGCGGGAAGTGTTCATGGGCCAATGACATGACCACATTGAAATGGTCTATAGAATTATTGAACAAAGTCTATAAAAAGTCATGTCAGATTAAGGTAAAAAAACGTTAAAGTTTGAAAATAAAGCAAATGTATGAAATGTAATGTATGAAAAGCCTTAAAGCAACCATTGCCAACACAACAATCTGATTATTATTTAAAAAAAAACACTCTAAAAGTTTAAATGATAAATAATATTCTTAGTATTTTGAAGTGCCCATGATTTGTATATAGTGCATGTTTATTATCACAATATATTGAATATGGGCATATGTCCGGCTGACATTTTATTGTGTCTTACTTGAAGAGACCCAACAAAAATATGTCTTGAAGTTGAGACAACATTCACTGCCTGTTAGAATGACTCTAGAATTCAAGTTATGAAAGCAAGAGCCCTGAATGAGCTTTGGTTTATCATATTTCAAGTAATATGATATGATTAAGCAGCATCACAAGCAGAAGCCCTTGGAATAAGGACACAAGGAGGACTCATAAATGGAAACTGATTCATTAGGTCATTTAGCATTGAAAACGTGACATGCATTAAATCTGAACTACATACATTCGTACAATATAGAACATACTTCTTACAGATTCAAACCAAATTTTGTACCTACTCGCTTAATTTTTAAATCAATCAGCTGTTTTGAACAATTCGTTTGAATGAATGATTCATCACTCATTAAAACAGAGATTTGTGGCCACCAAAAGTCAGATATATATTTTTAAGTAAGAATTCACACAATTAAATAAACAATAACTAAGACTTTTAGATCAATATACTAATTAGCTGCTTATTAATAGTTGGTAGGATTGTACTTGGGTTTAGGTATTGTGTCAGATTAGGGATGTAAAATAGATCATACTAATAATATAAGTGAGTGTTAATAAACAGTTAATATTTTAATAATAGGCAGGTAATAAGCCTGTAGTAAATGGTGTGAATTGTTACTTAAAATAAAGTGTTACCCAAATGTCATATGTTTTAGGGCTGCACAATATTGGAAAAAAAAAACTAACATTGCAATATTTGCTGATATTGCAATATTGAATATAATTTCATCAGATGAATTTATGAGCTTTATTTGGAATGAATCGATCATTTTAGACTGATTGAGACGGTTTTGTAGGAGAGTATATCTGCTTAAAATATAATAAACCCAATCAAAAACATTGATTAATACAGTAGAGCAAGACAAGTGAATTAAACAGTGCTTTATGTTTGTCTGGGAGGATAGCAATATTCAGGTAAAACAAACTGAATTATCAAATCAAAATGACACTGTATAGTCTTCATTGTATATAGAAATACAATTAATCTTTCTTAAAGTATAAAGTAGTAAAATATAATTTCTTATGCCTGAATGCTTAAAACTAGTTTAAAAGGCTTGCACAGTCACAGGCCTTAAAAACTTGATAAAATTATAAACTTTTTGATAATTTCATGGTTAAACTTAATTTTCAAATATGAAAACAGAGGATCTTGTGCTTAGTTAAAATGATGTTTATCAACATATTGTTGATTTTTAACATGCACCGAGCACTTTCTTGGCACTTTGTAAAAATTAAATAAGACTGATAGTATCTCAGCAATAATCCTTTTTTGAATACACTTTAACAGGGGTGTCCAAACTCGGTCCTGGAGGGCCGGTGTCCTGCTGAGTTTAGCTGCAACTTGCTTCAAGACACCTGCCAGGAAGTATCTATTATATCTAGTAAGAGCTTGATTGCCTGGTTCAGATGTGTTAAATTAGGGTTGGATCTAAACTCTCCAGGACACCGGCCCCTTCAGGATCGAGTTTGGACATCCCTGCACTATAAACTTATTTGAGGCGGCACGGTGGCTCAGTGGTTAGGACTGATGCCTCACAGCAAGAAGGTCCCTAGATCAAGCCTCAGCTGGGTCAATTGGCGTTTCTGTGTGGAGTTTGCATATTCTCCCCGTATTCGCGTGGCTTTCCTCCGGGTGCTCCGGTTTCCCCCACAGTCCAAAGACATGCGGTGTAGGGGAATTGAATAAGCTAAATTGGCCGTAGTGTATGAGTGTGTGAATGAGTGTGTATGGGTGTTTCCCAGTACTGGGTTGCGGATGGAAGGGGGTCCGCTGGGTAAAACATATGCTGGATAAGTTGGCGGTTCATTCCGCTGTGGCGATCTTTGAAAAATAAAGGGACTAAGCCGAAGGAAAATGAATGAATGAATAAACTTATTTCAAGATGAGATCAATTCAGTATATTCTGCCTTCTGATGAGTTAAATCAACTTTGCAATCACTCCACAAATCACATATTTTCATTTGTGGCTCTTGGTCAAATATATAAAAACATTGCAGATCCTATGATGTGACTATTGCATGTGCGCACATTGCGATATCAATGCTGAAACGATATATTGTGCAGCCCTAATATGTATTTTTGTTAAGACGTGTACTTATTCATAGCAGGTCTGTACCAGCCAAAGAACCATGACATATAAAATACAGAGGGGAAAATAAGTATTGAACACGTCACCATTTTTCTCAGAAAACAGATTTCTAAAGGGGCTGTTGACTTGAAACATTCCATGGATGTTGGTAACAACCAAAGAAATCCATATATGCAAAGAAAACTAATTTAATTAGTTTACAAATTAAGTTATGCGTAGGCCCACACGGAATCTGCGCGCGCAGAATTCCGCAGATTTTTTGCAGATTTTCCGCAGATTTCCGCAGATTTTTAGCCTATTATTAATTCTGTTTATTTACTTAAAGTTAACTATTTACAGTTAATCTAATTGGATTTGCATTTTAAACATTAAATACAAGTTAAAAAGATATTATTTTTTTATTTAACATATTAAGGTTTTAGGTATGATACTCCCAAAATAATTCCGCAGAAATCCGCAGATTTTTACCAAAATTCTCCGCAGAAATAGCAAAAAACCTCCGCAGATTCCGTCTGGCCCTAGTTATGCGTAATAAAATGAAAGACACAAAAGTAAAAGTATTGAACACATGAAGAAAGGGAGGTGTAGAAAGGCAGTGAAGGCCCAGACAGCCGCTGAAATCTCTCAGTAGTTCTTCAGCAACCCTCTGCACTTCCTCATTGCAAATGAATATCAGCTGCTTCAGTCCAACATCTACATTATCAGGATGATGAAGATTAAACCAGGGTGGACATTTCAGCAAGACAATGATCCAAAACACAGCCAAGGAAACTCTCAAACTATTTCAGAGAAAGAAAATCAAGCTGTAGAATGGCCCAGCCAATCACCTGACTTAAATCCAACATAAAATACGAATTAAAGCTCAGATTTGATAGACGAGACCCGCAGAACCATCAAGATTTTTACACTCTGTTTCACAGTCTGTGAAAAACTCACATCTGAGCAATGCTCGTGACTTCATTCTCCATATGAGAGACGTCTTTAAGCTGCAATCACCAAAAAAGCCTTTTCGATAAAGTATTAAATACGTTTCAGTAGTTCAGTACATTATCCTTGTGTCATTTCATTGTTATTACACATTGATTTTTCAGATTTTTTATTTTTATGTTTGTATTATTTGTGTTTTTACCAAAATCTGGTTCAATTCCATGTCAACAGCTCCTTTAGAAATATTATTCCCAGGAAAAACATTCATGTGTTCAATACTTATTTTCCCTGCAGTATTGTGTAGTTATTGGTATTAAAAACCACATCAATATCACACACCCATACTAAGAAGCTATCAGTGACTATTAAAACCATTATAACAGCATCAAATACATGAGTGTTTGTGTTTAGATGCAGACAGACCTTTGTGCTTTGCTTCTCTTTCATGATAATCCGAGACAGCAGCACCACCCAGATGGGCATGGTGGCCTTCACTAAGATGGAGAGAATGAAGAGAAGACATGCTTTCACTCATCTAATCACATCAGTCATTAGTCTCATCACATGTTCTTCAGTAAAGTCCTTGTGAGTGCACCTGGTGTTTGAAACATCTCAGCTGCAGTCGAGTCCTGAGAAACAACACTCACACACTCCCTGCTGACTCCTGCGCTAATACTGCTTCATATTTAACACACACAGCTGTTTTATGTCTCAAACTCGAATGCAAAGAGAATTCGCTGTAGTTCATCTGACAGCAAAACTAAAAAGAACGCTATTTTTTTTTTTTCTTCAACACAACTCACAATGGCTAGGCGTGAGTCAGTATTAGATTCTGACAGTACGATAACCTTGAACATAAATATTACACTTTCACAGTATTGTGATTAGGAACGGGACAATAACTGTTTTCAAGATACAGTATACAGCGGTTTGCAATTGACCTTATTCTTCAATGCGGAAGTGGACTTGTTTTTGCGACTCTTTCAGAACTTCCGATTCAGTCAGCTATAGGGAAAAAAGACTAAAGGCTCAAACACACCGGGACGCTTTTTGTTTGCGTTTATCGTCAGCGTTTTTCAAGACGTTTTTCCGGATTCAAACCCAAGCGATTTTCACAGGCGTCGAGCAGAAGAGTATGCAAAATCACTTCTTGACGTTAGATGGCGCTACACAACTTTAAGCTTCTGACACCTGCTTATAACACAGAAGAAGAAGACAAAGTTGACACGCTTGTTGTTATGGATGGTTCAGGTAGCAGCTCCAGCTCTAGCGATGAAGAAATGATTATTGTTCACCAGTGCAATAAGCAGCTCCACGTTCATATCGCCTCTGGGCATCTTTTTCAATGTGCACTCGCATTGACAGTTTTGCGCTTGAGCGCCACCAAGTGCTGTTTACTGTAACTTCAGCAGCTCTGTGCACGTGAACAAAAATGCCAATCTGATTGGTGGAGAAGGTTTTGACGCGGAACGTCAAAACAAAAAAAACGAGCATGAGGCGTTTTTTTAAAAATGACGCTTTTGCGCCTGCCGTTTTGTGCGTTAATGTGCACGATCACATTGACGCCCTTTATTTAGTCATGAGACATTAAACGTCGACAGAAAATGCAAGCAAAATAATAAACAGCAGAAAACGCTCAAACTAATTGCTCTACAAACAAGTGTGTTCATGACTATACATAAAAAGTTGAATAATATCATGAGAAAATATCAGTTTGCAACATCAAGCAGCTGTTTTAACATCTAAAAATTAATGGAAGTGAATGAGAAAAGGTTTAAATGGCTGCGCCCACTTGTACGTGAAGAATAAGGTCAATACCGATCTTTTTGCATGTGTAAGATTTTTTATTTACTCGTCCTACTGCAAAAAAGACATCCAAAGATGTCGTTTTAAATTGTAAAGAAATGTGTTTTTTGAAACTAATGAAGACAGCAGAAGTTAATGATTCATTTGAATTATTTAGCCTGACATGTTTACTGCTCCAAAATATTTTAAATGTTTCTCAAAATAAAATATATTGTGTTCAAAGTGGAATAAAGTTTTAGTTTCTTACGCAGACATTTAAAAAGAATATATTTAAGAGAAGGGATTACAATATCGTAAAACCGTTATATTTCTATCCAAGGTTTTTATACTGTCCAGATCTTATATACATGTTTCCCAGTGTTGGGTTGTGGCTGGAATAGCACCCGCTGCTTAAAACATATGCTGGATAAGTCGGTGGTTCATTCCGCTGTGGCGACCCCTGATTAATAAACGGACTAAGCCAAAAAGAAAATGAATGAATGAAGCATTCGTTAGGTTAAAGGGACATTTCGTGCAAATTCTATCATCATCTACCCATCCTTACACCTCAAAACCCATTTGAGTCTGTTTCTTCTATTGAAAACGAAAGAAGATATTTTAAATAATACTGATTGCATTGACTTCCATAGTATTTTTTTCTACTATGAGAGTCGATGGTTGTTGTCAGCAACCAGCATTCTTCAAAATATCTTTTTTTGTGTTCAATAGAGGAAAGAAACTCAAAGGTTTAAAACTACAGGAGGGAGAGTAAATGATGAGGTCGTTTTTATTTTAGGGTGAACTATTCTTTTAAAATGAACATTACGTGTTATCTAAATCTGTTTTTAAGCTGTTTGTGATACTGGACATTTCTAGAGCAAAAAAAAAAAAAAGATCCCTAACTTAACTCGTCACCTTGGAATAAGGTTTTATCTGCGTTCTGAATGATTTTGAGATATTGAGCTTCAAAGTTTTGCATTCCATATAGTAAACAATATGTGTGTAAAAGTTCTCTTACATACATGAACATGCCAGAGACCCTAAATGTACTCTAAATGTAAATTATCAAAGTTGTCTTACATTTGCAAATTAGAGTAAAAAAAAACACGGTAAATGCAGACAGAACATTCTAATTCTGAAAAGTCATTTTCCACTTGGGATTATCAGGTTCTATCTGGCAGATCATTCATTGAAGCATTACTTTTTCAGAAATACAATCAAAAAATATATAATTTGGTGTTGTGACAATATGTTGATGCTTGAGGAAGTTACATTTATGCTTTCTATAACATTTATTTAGTGTTTTAGGATGATTATTTTTTCCTGTTCAAATTAATCATACAAGGCTGGCTAACTATTTTGTCCAGTGCAGATGTTAATTTTATCTAATTAATATGTTAATATTTATTAAATTTTATGCTTTATATGAATTATTGAATTATATTTATTGGATTATTTGCCCCATGAATTAAGTATTTGTCCTTTGAGGCTTAATATCAAATTTAAAGACTTTAAAAGAAAACAGACAATGAGCAAATGAGTTTAATAAAGACTAAAAAATGTTTCACTGACTATATATACACAAATAAAAATATTTCACATTTAATACATGACTTTTTAAATAGCCGTTTCTTTTTCAACAATGTCAAATTTAACATTTCATCTTAATGTCAAAAATGCTTCTAAATAATCACATTTACACACATCTCTTCAGTTTCAGGTTTCTTCTCAATTTTGTGTGGTGCGGCATTATTTAGTCGACTCTGATTTTGTCTTTCTGATCTTTCCCGCGGTCAATGGAGTAGCCCGGCGAAATAACAAAGAAAGCTGATCCTGATTGGTCCTTGTGCGTGCATTAAAAAATTCAGAATGGCTCACAGAAAGAACCTAGAGCCAAGCTAGAGTTCAACTTTGTAGATAAACCATTTTTTCTTAAAATGTAAACTTATAATAAAAAAAAATCATAATGTAAATAAGTGTCATTTAATAAGAATGTGAATAACTCAATTTTGACAAAAATGTCAGATAGAACCATATAATTCTAAGGTGACGAACTGTAGACATTCAAATATAAATGTCAAACAGCATTTCTCGCTCTCATACACACACACACACACACACACACACACACACACACACACACACACACACACACACACACACACTAAGGATAAGAATTATACTGATGAAAAAATAAATCACTTATTCCCACTTGTAACTAATAAAATAGACATAGAAACAGAGAAATAACTGATCATACTAAATTACATTTAAATTCTTAAAAATGGTGGAATGGTAAAAATATAATAGGTAAGACCTGTTGGTTTGAACTTTCATTTACTAATTAAAAGCATTTTAGCATAAGGCGGTAAAATTTCAAGTCCTGTATGCTTTGAGAGTGAAAGTTTTTCAGAATAAGTGAAAGTGAAAACATTATTCAACATGATTACATAATTCATTTGACATGTTTACCTTCTTCAAATTGTTCTAAACCTGCAGTAAGACAGTAATATTATAGTAATTTCTGCTTGCCTTTAAAGTACTTGCAGACAGGTTTGAAGAGTTACATTTGCTATTATTATTATTATAAATATAATAAGCTGAACTTGTTTTAAAAAATTAATGGTGCCACATGGCATATGCATTTTGCATATAGAAAAAGTTAGGACATGAGACTGCTCAAGCCACTCTCAAATATTAATAATACGAAGTCAAAACTTTTTCTGAATGGGTTTGTAGAGATTTTTTACGTCATTGTATACTGCTGCGCCCTGTTGTTGTCCATTTAGCACATTTTACAGCAGGAACTGATAATTATAGAGTTTCCCCAAACCTGCCTAATCTGTATTACAGAGCTGCAGCCACGCAGGTGGATGATGTGGCAGTATGTATTAAGAGTGCGGAAGTGACGTAGTTTAGAATTAAAACAAAGTGTAGCGTTATTAAAGCGTGGACGTACAGCAATGACGAGTCATTAAATGCTCATTACGATTAGTTTCTTCGTGTTTGGGTAAAAATGTACGTTTAAATTGGCCGCTTGAATCACAGCTGTGGCTAAAGGTTAATTAGTGACAGACAGCGCGCTACAGCAACAACAGTCACTCATTTAAACCGAAGACTTGTTACGTGGGAAACACCTGACTAAACGGACCGAGTCCTGCTGAACCAAACAATTCGGTAAATCTGAGTGAAGACGTTAGTCTTTCATTGAGTTTAACGTTAAATAACAAGGCCCGTTAACAAAGCAGATATGACTACCCCAAAGCAGTCGTGACTTACCGGTGTGCGCGTACGACACCGGAACCTTCCATATGCTGAAATGGGCCGAGACGGAGGCGAAATATTTCCCGAAGGCGAGCGGCAAGATGTACCAGCGGTAGTAGCGGGCCGGTAACTCAGTTCTCGGGACGCCCCAGGCTCGTAGCAGCGGCGGGAGAAACACGATGATGGAGACGATATGGAAAAGCGACACCGTGACTGGATAAGGGAAGCTGTTGAGGATGATTTTATTGATCACGTTGCCGCCCGAGCTGACCGTATACCAGCACAAGCATAACAGTGCGATCCGCATTCCCTCCCGTACGGGTGGGCGCTGCTCCGTCGCAGCCATCTTTCAGCCCGAACCGCGACGCTACGAGCCACACTGGAGGAATCGCTGGTAGACGCGTCACGTGACTCTTTGAAGACACGCCCCCAAGAACATCCACCGTAGGATAGACTGTGTGTGTGTGTGTGTGTGTGTGTGTGTGTCTATATATATATATATATATATATATATATATATATATATATATATATATATATATATATATATATATATATATATATACACAGGGGCGGAGTGGACATTTTAAAAGTGGGGGGGACAGCTGTATGAAATCCAAAAGTTTACATTTTTAATCACCTGTTTCTAAATGGTCTGTATATATATATATATATATATATATATATATATATATATATATATATATATATATACACACACACAGGGATGGGGAGTATTTATGATACATGTATTTTAAATACGTGGTTTAAATACAAAATAATATTTTGTAATTTGTATTTGATAGGGTTTATGAAAATGGCTTAATATTTTGTATCAAAATACTTTAGTGTATTTTCAATTTAGTTAATTGATTAAGCAGGTGGTTATTGCTAATATATATTGGCAGTTTAGTGTACAATTCGGCTTCAGCATCTTTGCTTCATAAAATGAGATGGAATAAAATATCAGTCCTTGCGAGAACAGGATGAGGAGCTTCAAAACATCCTTAGTGTCAGCCTCAGTGCTGCAGGTGGAAGTGCAGAGGAACTTTAGAAATATAAAACACCTAAAGACTGTGTACTGATGTTCACTAAGGGGGTAAACTGAGACTCTTCCAGTTAAAGAAGAACTGAAAACATCTTGGCAGAATGAGTAAACTGCCCAAATCAGGGATGGGCAATCTTGATCCTGGAGGGCCGGTGTCCCTGCAGAGTTTTGCTCCAACACTAATCAAACACACCTGAACACACTAATCAGTGTCTTCAAGATCACTAGAAAGTTACAGGCAGGTGTATTTGATTAGGGTTGGAGCAAAACTATGCAGAGACACCGGCCCTCCAGGACCAAGTTTGCCCATCCCTGGCCCAAATAATAGTAGTTTTAGATGGATTGCTGATGTAGATGCCAAGGAAAATAAGACAAACAACATACAAATAAGTCCTACAGTGGCGAATCCTACAATACTTCATTGGCTGTTTCAAATGCCAGTATCTGATCTGCAGGTGCTCTTTATGGTTAATGAAGAGGAAAGATGTTAAAATGGCACAATACAGTATATGAGACACAAATATTTAATGATACTCCAGTCTATACAGTCTGGAGTATTATTACAAATTATTATTAATATTACAAAAACAGATAACTCCATTTTTTTAGAGATATCATTTCTAAAACTGGAGATGTTAGTAGTTTTCAGAAATCATGTTTTTACATTAAGTACGAAAGAAAAAATAGATTTATTTAAAAAAGTTTATGTGAACAAAAAAAATTAAATGAGGGCAGTATGGTGGCTCAGTGGTTAGCACTGTCGCCTCACAGCAAGAAGGTCACTGGTTCGAGTCCTGGCTGGGCCAGTTGGCATTTCTGTGTGGAGTTTGCATGTTCTCCCCGTGTTGGTGTGGGTTTCCTCCGGGTGCTCCTGCTTCACCCACAATCCAAAGACATGCGGCGCTATAAGTGAATTGAATAAACTAAATCGGCCGTAGTGAATGAGTGTGTGCATGAATGAGTGTGTATGGGTGTTTCCCAGTACTGGGAGGGCGTCCGCTGTGTAAGAACATATGCTGGAATAGTTAATTCTGCTGTGGCGACCCCTCATAAATGGGGGACTAAGCCAAAGAAAAATGAATGAATGAAAATTAAAATAACCTCTTCATATATCACCCATTTAAAATATAAGAGATGGTGACAATTTTACTGGCCACACAATGGATAGAAACACAATGAAGAGATATAGTACTATGTTCCAGCTCATTGCCTGTGTTACATGATTTTTACAGTGATTTTTTTTTTTTTTTTACAGTTCATCCAGAGATCATCTTCAAGACAGGACTTTATATTTGAAATTTGTACAAAATGTTTACTAAAATGAAAGGGAAACAAAGGTTTCTGAATACCTCCTCATGTACAGTAGAGGTGAGTGAGGTGTCAGAGAAACTAACAAACTTGCTCTGAGAAATGCTGTTGCTGTCAATCATTGTTTACTTTAGGACTGATCGAATAGGCCTGTCGATAGAAGGTTAGTGAAGAAATGTTATGCTCCCCTGTAAAAGTATTTTGTAGTATTTTCAAAATACAAAATACAGTATTTTATTTTGATACATTTGTGGCTGCGGTATTTTGTAGTTTATTTTGATACACATAAAATTGAAGTATTTTGTTTATTTTAAAATATATTTCAATGTAATTGTGCCCATCCTTGTATATACTGTAATACAGGGATGGGCCTGAATTATTAGCCCCCCTGTTTATTTTTTTCCCCGTTTTCTGTTTAATGAAGGGAAGATTTTTTTTCAACACAATTCTAAACGTAATAGTTTGTTCTTCAGACTATCGAAAAAAGAATTGCCTAGAGGGGCTAATAATTTTGTCCTTAAAATGGTCTTTAAAAAATTAAAAACTGCTTTTATTCTAGCCAAAATAAAACAAAAAAGACTTTCTCCAGAAGAAAAAAATATAATCAGACATACTGTGAAACTTTCCTTGCCCTGTTAAACATCATTTGGGAAATATTTAAAAAAGAGAAAAAAATTTAAAAAATTACTTCAACTGTATATATATATATATATATATATATATATATATATATATATATATATATATATATATATATATATATATATATATAAATTATTATTATTTTATTTTAATTAATGCGTCAGTAGCAAACACACAATCAATCATAAAATCAAAGAAAACAAAACATAAAAAAACGAAGAAAAATGACAGTGATAGTAACAATGATAGCAACTTAACAGAGCAAGTTAAGTGATAATATAAATACATTAAAAAATCTAAAAAGGAAGAAAGAAACAACACAAATACAACAATTTACTTGTGCATTCGTGATATTTTCAAAATTATTCTCAATATTCCAAGAATCAATCACTTTTCTTTTCTAAGAGATTTAATAAATACATAAATTCAAATAAAAAAAATGTGAATTCAAGAATTTTTGTTTCTGAATGAAATAGTTTGCATACAAAATAAAGGAATGAAATATG
Organism: Danio kyathit; assembly: GCA_903798195.1. Taxonomy (NCBI): domain Eukaryota; kingdom Metazoa; phylum Chordata; class Actinopteri; order Cypriniformes; family Danionidae; genus Danio; species Danio kyathit. Next base: position 7,241,968 of record LR812529.1, on the reverse strand, counting down.
TAGTTCTCTGGTATATTAGTTTTACTTTTTATGGTATTAAATAATATCCTGTAATCGAAAGGGACTTGTAGAAACAATCTAATTACCTATATGAAAGCATAAGCTATTGAGAGCATTAACTATCAACCTTCAAAGACTGTGTAATATTAGGTTACTGTATATTAGGTGGTGACCACTGTTTTTGAAGCCATGAGAGCCTAATGAGAGGTGTGCAATGTACTCGCTTTAAAATGGTAAAAGTTGGTTCTATCCAAAGCATCATATATACGTCTAAAAGCTGCATCAAGGATTTAGTTCAGTCAGTCTGTTAAAGGGATAGTTCACCCAAACTGAACTCGTTTACTCAATCTTTATTTGTCACACAAGCCTGTTTAACTTTCTTTCTTCTGCTGAATACAAAAGAAGATATTTTGAAGTAAGCTGGAAATCTGTAACCATTGAATTATTTGTTTTTCTCACTTGATGGTTACAGGTTTTCATCTTCTTGAGTGTTCAACAGATTAAATAAATTCACAATGGTTTGGAATCACTTGAGAGTGAGTAAATTTTCATTTTTGGGTGAACTATCCCTTTAAACCAATGTACAAATACTAGCAGCAAGTATTTTTGTTTTAAAAGATGTCTAATAGACATCTAAACATAGTGGTCTTGGGTAAAACATGACTAAATTTGGGCTGTCAGTGAAAATCTAATAGATGTCTAAGAATAGGCCAAAACTAGACTAGTCATCAAATGAACAGAAATGAATGACTACACATATAAAGTCTGTTTAATCAGTCTATTTGATGACTAGTCTAGTTTTGGGCTATTCTTAGACGTCTATTAGATTTTCACTGACAGCCCAAATTTAGCCATGTTTTAGCCAAGCTGTCTACGTTTATATGTCTATTAGAAGTCTATTAAACACAAAGTTGTTTGCTGGGTAGAGTGCTTCTCTTTTTTGATCATGGACTTCCGTTGTCAACAACAATCAACGTTCCACATCCATATAGAAAATGTTTATATTTATGTATTACAAAATTACACAAAATCCTATTGAAAGTTTTAAGAGCTTGTAGGGGAACCAACAGTTTTAACCCCCCAAAAAAGACCAGTCTTTCAGATGAAGAAGAGCTGGAGTCAGAGATTCAATTAAAAAGAAAGTTTACTGAAGATAGTTTACAGTTTCATCAGCAGAAGCCAGCTTCAACACCCTCGTAGAGTTCATAGGCTTACAATCTCAAAACAACAACAATTATACCCTCACATAACATCATTAACCGTGTCATACATATACGTGTTTAACCCGATTGGTTAAAACACAGATAGACTAAGAAAATTCCACATGTGTGTGTGCAATTCTGAAGCATATCTCAATATCTCAAGCATGCAAACGTCAGACAGCCAATAGGCTGTTCAGAGCTGACCCTAGACCTGTGAAATGATCCACAAAGGAATAGAACACACACTCAAAAGTACAATGTGTTTCTTACTCAAGGCTGAGTGTACTCCCCACATGAGGTACAGGTGAATTGAATAAACTAAATTAGTGAATGTGTGTGAATGTGAGAGTGTATGGATGTTTCCCAGTACTGGGTTGCAGTTGGAAGGGCATCCACTGTGTAAAACATATGCTGGATAAGTTGGTGGTTCAATCCGCTGTGGCGACCCCTGATGAATAAAGGGACTAAGCTGAAGAAAAATGAATGAATGAACAATCTACATCCAAACTGGCAGCATACATACAAAATACATAACTTTAAAAGATTTAACACACAAAATGTTTACAATCCTTCAAGAGTTCAGGTCGACTCAAGAGGTCTCCATGACCTCTGACTTGACTTGGTAGATTCTGAGGAGACAAATCATTTGGCATACGGAAAACCAACGACACACATTATTCCAGTTTTACTCTGAAGAAGGATGACACTAAGGCAAGGGTGTCAAACTCAATTCGTGAAGAATTTCGCTCCATCCCTGCTTTAACACACCTATCTGTAGGTATCAAACAAGCCTAAAGCACTCAATGAGATTGATCAGGTGTGTTTAAATAGGGTTGGAACTAAACTGTGCAGAGCTGTGGCCCTCCAGGAACTGAGTTTGACACCTGTGCACTAAGGTCATCATATAATCTAGGCCAGGGGTTTACAAACTCGGTCCTGGAGGGCTGATGTCCTGCATATTTTAGTTCAAACCACAATTAAACCCACCTGAACCAGCTAATCAAGCTCTTTCTAGGTGTACTAGAAACTTCCAGGCAGGTGTGTATAAGGAAGTTGGAGCTAAACTGTGCAGGACACTGGCCTTCCAGGACTGAGTTTGGACACCCCTGATTTAGGCTCTTAAACATTCAACTATATTAATAATCATAAAGACATAAGAAAGGATATGTTACTCCATTCTGGAGCAGACATTCATCAGAAAATTCACTCCCTTTAAGCTTAAGAGATCCCACTCTTTTCAATCTATACATTCTTGATTTACTGAAAAGGGTAAATAATTATTATTAATTATTTAGATGCAAGTCTAATAACTGTTAAAAGTCACAGTCACATAAAACCTAGTCAGCCTCATACCTCCTAAACTGTGAAGATAAAACATTTCTATTGCCCTCTGGTGGCTGGCTGCAGTAAAGGTGAAGAACCCTACCCTCTTCACATACTCCCAACAACAACTAATGCATATCTCGCAGAAGCTGGTTTCCATCATTTTTGTTCTTATTAACATAAAAAAATATAGGCTAAAACAATTTTATAAAAGCGGCGACGCAGTGGCGCAGTAGGTAGTGCTGTCACCTCACAGCAAGAAGGTTGCTGGTTCGAGCCTCGGCTGGGTCGGTTGGCGTTTCTTTGTGGAGATTGCATGTTCTCCCTGCGGTCATGTGGGTTTCCTCCGGGTGCTCCGGTTTCCCCCACAGTCCAAATACATTGGTACAGGTGAATTGGGTAGGCTAAATTGTCCGTAGTGTATGAGTGTGTATGGATCTGGGGTCGCCACAACAGAATGAATCGCCAACTTATCCAGAACATGTTCTACACAGCAGATGCCCTTCCAGCTGCAACCCATCTCTGGGAAACATTCATACACACTCATACACTATGGACAAGTTAGCTTACCCAATTCACCTATAGCGCATGTCTTTGGACTGTGGGGGAAACCAGAGCACCCGGAGGAAACCCACGCGAACGCAGGGAGAACATGGAAACTCCACACAGAAACGCCAACTGACCTAGCCAAGGCTCGAACCAGGGACCTTCTTGCTGTGAGGCGACAGCACTACCTACTGCGCCACTGCGTCACCTGCGTTTAATTCTTATTACAATTTTATTGTATAATAATTGTAATTAAACAAATGATTGAAATAACTGTACAATCCTTGTTAAAATTATTTTGTTTGCCTATAAGGCAAAATGTTGTCAAGACACATTGAGGAACTGTAGTTTCCATCTAGTCCTTTTGTCTTCCATATAGTACAAACTACAGGAGTTGGACAATGAAACTGAAACGCTTTAGACCACAATAATTCATTAGTATGGTGTAGGGCCTTCTCTAAGGCCAATTCAGCACCAGTTTGTCTTGAGAATGACAGATAGAAGTCCTGCACAGTGGCCAGAGAGATTTTGAGCCGTTCTTCTTGCAGAATAGTGGCGGAAAACATTTCCTTACTCACTCCTCCAAAACACCCTTAAGTGACTCAATAATATTTAGATCTGGTGACTGTGCAGGCCATGGAAGATCTTCAACTTTACTTTCATGTTCATCAAACCACTCTAGTCTTGCTGTGTGTATAAGTGCATTATCATCCGAATACACGGCACCACCTTCAGGATACAATGTTTGAAACATTGGGTGCACATGGTCCTCCAGAATGGTTCGGTAATCCTTGGCAGTGACCCAGTGCCCATAGCAAGTATTGGGCCTAGGGAATGCCTTGATGTTGCAGCAAAAAAATCATCACTGATCCACCCCGATGCTTCACTCTGGGTATGCAACAGTCTGAGAAGTATGCTTCTTTGGGGCTTCTCCGCACCGTAACTCTCCCGGATGTGGGAAATACAGTGAAGGTGGACTCATTAGAGAACAAAACATGTTTCATTTTTCAAGAATACATGTCCTAAATAAGCTATATACATATAATAATTTACATCATGCTTGAAAGACATTATATCATTCTGCACTGGTAAAAGTCAAACAGTCAGAGATCTTATATTGTATAAACTAATTATGTTTGGACCATGAAGAATTTGATAAACATGTCTTGAAGATTTAGAGTCTGTAATCAATGTTGACGTAAGGCAAGATTTGAAGTTTACTCCCGTCCCCATATGGATCCAGGGTTATAGACTGAGTCCATGCATACCAGTTATTTCTGTTGTCAAAACATCCATTCACACCATGCCATCGCTGACTACTTACCCTGATGAGATCTCGCTTGGTGACCTCTCGACTGACACCTGGAAGGTCCGTCACATGGAAACCTGGAATAAATGTTTTTCTGCACTCCTTGGGATTATTTTGCTTTTGTGTGAAGTTCTCATCTCGGGAAAAGTCCATCTCCGATGTCTCTGAAGTCGGCAAGCTATTCTGAATCAACTTTGACATCTCTCTCCAGTTTGTCTGTTGAGAAACTCTTTCTTCCAGATCTTCAGTCCCTTGAAAATCACTAATTATAGATCTCTGGCAGTCTTTTGGAAATAATTTGTTTGCTGTGGTTTGGATTTGTCGAGTGTGAGGGTCATATGTCAGTTTGGCCTCATGCGGTGTAGTTTTGCTACTGCACTCTTCAGGACAGCCATCATCCTTGACAATGTGATTGTTATTCTGATCCTTCCTCATTTTCTCCTGAAAAGTCCTCATGTTGTTGTCTGTTACTGTGCTGGAAACCACGTCGGGGTTAACATTCATCATCGCAGCAGGTTTGAGTATTTTGAGGAGGTCTGAAGATTGCTGAAGGTATGAATCTTGAAGGGAAGAAGTAATGCAGGTTGATTGTGCTGGTTCCTGAGCTGATGGAACATGCTTTGTGTTGTGATTGTCAGAGATGGAGAATTTCTGCAACGTGTGCTGGTCTCTGATTGCGACATTATGGTCATCTTGGCAATGCTGAATGGGCAGAGGTGTTCTAAAGCTTGTGAAATGCTGTAAATGCTTAATGGATGAGCAATACAATCTGTTGGCAAGGATGGGTATTTTACTCTTTCTGAAACTGGTTGTATAATTTATGGTTTTACTTGATAGAGAATCCTGAGACACTTCAGCCTTCTGGCTCATGCTATTCTGGAAAATACTTTGACTGTTAATTTCAGTGCGGGTTTGTGCTGATCCTGTATGTTCAGCAGATGTTGAATTTACTTGATCTGCCAAGCTGGATTGATTTGGTTCCTTCCCTTCATTTATGCCAACTAGTGTCTGCCAACGTCGCACAAGCTTTTTTAAACGTTTAACAAGATATTTGTCGGTGCTCCTTCTTCTTACATCGTTGATCAGCTTCCCAAGTCTGGTTTCCTGGAATAAAACAGGTTCACTTATAAACACAGATTTTCAAGAAGCTTTAGTTCATTTGATAAATTTTATTTCATAATATGAGAAAGGTAACAATATCTTTCACAATATATGTATATATTTTATAAAGGTAGGTATTCCAGAAAATAAAAAAGTGCTTTCTAATAAATAGGTTAATTAAGTAATAAGTAATATTTAAGAAAAGGACTTGATCTTCATTCATTCATTTTCTTTTCGGCCTAGTCCCTTTAATAATCTGGGGTTGCCACAGTGTAATGAACTGCCAACTTATCCAGCATATGTTTTACGCAGCGGATGCCCTTCCAGCTGCAACCCATCACTGGGAAACATCCATACACACTCATTCACACACATACACTATGGACAATTTAGCTTACCCAATTCGCCATGTCTTTGGACTTGTGGGGGAAACTGGAGCACCCGTAGGAAACCCACGCGAACGCAGGGAGAACATGCAAACTCCACAAAGAAATGCCAAGACCCAGCCGAGGCTCGAATCAGTGACCTTCGGTTGTGCTACCTACTTCACCACCGTGATGCGGACTTGGTCTTATTTGATCATTTGATTTTAATCTTATAAAAATGGTAAGCAAAATATGACTTTAGATGAACAACAAATTCCACTTTATGTCACATTTCAACATTGTATGTGTTCTCAAGAAACATATTCTCACAAGTAAGTAACAGGAAAATAAAACTTAAATATGAAATTATAAATATATAAACACTTTAAAGGTGCAGTATGTAAGCTTGACACCCAGTGGTTAAACTAGGTATTGCATTTCTGGATCAAAACAAACGCAAGCGCAGGTTGCCAGACTGAGGACAACAAGGCTGATTTAAATTGTGTTCTAAAAGCAATGGCGCGTGACAAAAGGAATATTTTCCATATTAAAAGGAGTTTTTGTCCTAACCAACACCTCGAATTGATATATTAGAAGCTTCTTGCAGCAGAACAACAGGATAAACTGACAATGATCACCTCAGGTACACCTCATGCGCTTTATTCAGTGTTAAATGCTAAAAATGTGAGTTTGAATGCCATTTTACATGACATTCATTGCCATACTACTGAAAGCAGCAGCAGATAGTTCACCTCAGATCTAATAAACCGTTTGAAGTTAAACTTTAGATCTGTGACTCAAAACCAACACATACCAGTGATTCAGCACCTATACATTTAATAATGTTAAAGAGGTTTAATATGTATTAATTAGATTATAATCCTTACCATTTTGTGAGTGAGTGTATATTCTGTGCTTCTAAATGGCTGTATTTAAATTTCTGTCATGTTTTGTCTGGTGCAAACAGCCAAATTGCTTATCGCTGCAAATCTCTTCACGAAGCGTGTTGCTAGGACACAGGGTTACAATGTAACCTGCTCACCTAATGTTTACGTTCGTAATATTTATATTATTTGCTTATTAATAATCCCATGTGGAACTCTGAATCTGCATCTCATTTAGGAGTCCGCTACCGTCCACCCGAGGTCGCATTTCGGTCACAGACACATGCTTTGAGAGCCTTTCTGAATGAATGAATGAATGATTTAATGAATGAATGAATAAAATATGCGATTTTTCATGAAGGAAACCCGGGGTGCTGAAATATAATTGTCTAAAATGGCAGTGTACTTTTCGGTAGTATTTGCTGCATCATCGTTAGAATTTATTGGTAACATTTTTAATGGTGGCAAATTAATTTTAATAGCTGTATGACGTGAGTTTCCCCGAAGTTCTCACTGGTGGTCTGGTGTTTACTAATTAAAATTTGAAAATTTCTGCTCAACCTAAATTAAATTTAGATTTTTTTCTAACCAGACAAGATGGTCACTATAAAATCCTGGCTTGTGTCAACCAAAACTTGAGGAAGTTTGGGTTAATAACCCCAGCATATTTTAGTGGCTGTTTTGTGCTCATCAGAAAAAGCTAAATTTGTGGGGTTGAGTAAAGTTTTTATTTATTTATTATTTTTAAAATGTAATTTATATCTCTTTATCCATGATTTGTTTGTTTCATTTGAAATTGTGCTTGTACTATTTAGCCTTTTACCATATTTTGTAATATAATGCATTTGTGAAGCTGCTGTGCAACTGCTTTGTGATTTCTTAATTTAAGTCTTAAATTAGGTCTTATTAATTTCTGTTTTCACACAATATAACAACACACACCTGTTTGGACAGTAAACTCTGTGTAAACATACTGAGTTAGTTTCTTACCTCTAGAGCCTCTTTAGTCATGGGGTAACTTTCCAGACAGCATATCACATCCAACACAGCCACCATGTTCTGTATCTGCTGACAGGTAAAGGTTAAGTTCATGTCACTTTAGACTTTCAGTGTATATCATCTACATTAACTACTAATTTTCATCTACATTGAGGTCAGTTTCAGTGTCTTTTCAGACATGAAAGTTCATGGGCCTCATATATTTTCTCATATGTGCACCTGGAGTAATCACGCTTTCAGTCATCAGTTGTGGTTTCAAAAGCAAATGTGCTTGCACGCTCATTACTGTAAAAATCCGTGACATAAGGTCGGGAGAGCTTGCTTTAAAAAACAGATTGAGCAAACCAGCAGTCAACATAAATACATATAAGAATACAATAAAACCAGACAATCTTCTTTTTCTAGGTTGCAATGAATTTGAAATATATTTTATGGGGAAATCTCAGCATTTAAATTACCTGAATTAACCCTTGTGTGCTGTTGGGGATGTTTTTATCCACTCTGGGGTGATTTTGAGTCTTAATTTGGCCATAACTTCACAGCAATTCGTAACTTTTTGATTCAGTGGCTAATTTGTATGAATTCGTACGATCTAATTTGTACAAATTAGTAAGATTTGCTCATCACCCAATGACGGTTGGGGTTAGGGGTGGGGTTAGATGCCACGTCTCCTTTTTAAAATCGTATATTTTCAAACGACTGAACTCTAAAACTTAGGACTTTAGCCACTGAACTGACAAAACGTAAAATACATAAGTTTCCTCGTGAGATCAGGCTGGTGTTTCAGCTAGTAGAATGATTTTTGGTGACAAATACTATTTTGACACATATTTTGAGAAAATGCTTTGCATTTTTAAAAACTCAACAAAACACTCTGGGCAAATTGACTACCCTTTTGTTATGTTCGGGATGAAAACATCCAATGAATTAAACTGCTGTAAAAATGTATCAGATAAATATTTTTTTCAATTGTTTTTGCATAAATCTGTAAATCAACCTCAGTCCTGATCAAAACTACTAAATTGTTTAGAAAGTTACAGGATTTTAACTCTTTTATTGCCAAATTCATAAAAGATGTCACTGATTTTGTGAAAAAAAGACACAAAATGACGTATTTTCAATATAAAAACTAATTGTGGACTGGATTTTTTTTAATCAAAGTCTTGAACATGTGAAACAACATTGCCTTTGATGCATTGTTTTGGATTTTCATTTTTCCTCTCTAACTTACTGTTGGTGGCTCTTTTTACCCCATTATATGACTTCCATTATAACCAAATTTTTTTATTGCAAAACCATGACACCATATAATCATGCATTTTTGATTGTTGGTGGTCTTCCCTGTTGGGAAGAGGTCAAATTTGTAATTTTTACTGTTGATCATCAGTTAACACTATTTACCCTTTAGATAGGCCTGTGCAAAAAAAAAAAAGCTTAGTTTCTGGATTTTAAATGGAGTATAAGAGCAAATTAAAATGTGTATATGGATGTCTATGAGTGTGTGAAAGTGTGAGAGTGACCTTTGCGCACTTATCTTATGTCTGAGAAAATCAAAATATGCATCTTACCTCTTAGAACTACATGGAGTAAATAAAAACAAAGACTGTGCATTTATTAAATGTGGTTATAATGGAAGTCAATGAGGCAAAAACAGTCACCAACAGTAAATTAGGGAAAATGAAAATCTAATAAAGCATCAAAAGCATCAAATGTCCAATACTGTGATAAAAGGTAAAAAATAATCCAGTCCAAAATTACTTTTTATATTGAAAATACATCATTTTGTGTGTTTTTTCACCAAATCATTTATAAATTTGGCAATTAAAGAGTAAAAATGCTGTACATTTTCTAAACAAATGAGTAGTTTTGATCAGGACTGAGGTTGATTAACAGATTTATGCAAGAAAAATGTGACAAATATATTAATCTGATGCATTTTTACAGCAGTTTATTTCAGTGGATGTTTTCATCCTGAACATAACAAAAGGGTAGTCAATTTGAACAGTGCACAAAGATTAATTTAAGGAATAAAAACATGCTTACAAATGACAAACTTTATATAAGGACAAAACTTGCATTAAAAAATAACAATCTATATCAAAAACACATGCATTATGATTTAGCAAAAACAACATGCATTTAGAAGGATTTCCCCTATTATTACTCAGCTTTTACTATTACTATTTTTTTTTACTAATTTACATTGTTACTTACATTGTTTTGAGCATCGACGACCTGCACGAGCTGCTCTTTGAGCTCTTGGGGTCTTGAAGCTCTTTTCATTGTCAGAAAATAACACTATAAAAAATGTCCACTGATAAATGAGCAACAGCATAAGAACACAAACAATATGCAAAGCCCTTTTTAAACCTGCATCATTGATATGAAACTACTATACAGCCAGTCCCATTTGAGCTCAACTCTCCGTGTCCACATATGAATGCAAATGATCCAAATGGTTTCAGCAGGTGCAACATGGGGTTTTAAACATGATTTAAAGGAACACTGCACCTTTTTTAAGGCTCATTTTACAAGTCTCCTAGAGTTGAACAGCTGACTTGAACAAATTTTTAATCCATTCTGCCAATTTCTTGTTCTGACGGGGTCACTTTTGGCTTAGCTTAGCATAATGAATTGAATTGGATTAGACCATTAGCATCTTGTTCATAAAAATTCGTTTTGCAAATATTTCCCCAGCAGACATCCAACATCATAAGATGTTAATATTAGGTTAGATTTAGGTTGCCAGCATCTAAGGACAACGCTCTTTTGATGTCCAATGATGTGAAATGACGTTGATATTAGGTTGAATTTAGATTGTGTTGGAAAGTGATCAAAACTCAGCGTCGAGCCTACATCTTGAACCAACGTCATACTGACATCAAATACTGACATTTATTCATCAAGTATGGCATCAAAAATCCAAAGTCTGATAGACGTCATAGTGGTAACGTCCACACAATATCAAGCTGTAACATCATTAGACATTGATATTTGGTTGAATTTTGGTTGCGTTGGAAAGTAACCAAAATGCAGCATCTGTTCGACATTGAACAATGACGTCAGCCTGATGTTGGGTTCTAATGTCAAGCCAATTTTAATTTCCAAACAAAATGCAACGTACCATGACATTGGGGTACAATGTCAATCTGACATCATGTTGACGTCCTGTGCCTACTGGGTTCCTATTTAAAGCTTGAGTAAGTCAACAGTTTAACTGTAGGTAGTCTCATGTAGCCAGACATCAGACTGGCTGTTTAGCCAAAGGTCCGTGAGAGGTGTTTGACATGACATCTGAGGCTGAGACTAAACTCTAAGAAACTTGTAAAATGAGCCTTTTTCAAATGATTTTTTAAAATATATTTCCGTCTGGTGCAGCCTTGGTACAGAAGCAGTTTCTTTACACCTTAATGACAGTATAGTTTCTAACAATCTTGGCCTAAAAAATAGTAACTTTTCATTCTTAGTACACAATGTAACTACAAAACTCTTTTTGAAATTTTTAGAGCAAAATGCTAACGGTCTAATCTGATTCAATACATTATGCTAAGCTAAGCTAAAAGTGACCCCGTCAGAACAAGAAAATGGCTGAATGGATTCAAAAATTGTTCACCAACAGTAAAAAATGAAAATCTAACAATGCATCAAAGGCAATGTTGTTACTAATCGCTCACATGTCTAAGACTCTGATAAAATGTCAACATAATCCAGTCCACAATTACTTTTTATATTGAAAATACGTCATTTTGTGTGTTTTTGTAACAAAATCAGTGACATCATTTATAAATTTGGCAATTAAAGAGTTAAAAAGTAGCTTAAGAAATGTTTATGTATATTGATGTTCCGTTTTTTTCACTTTAAAGGTAATGAAAATAAACTATTATTTGCCATTAAAGCTCCCTTCTTGCAGTTGGCACTCGAGCATCGATCAGGTTGCTATAATGGAAATGTCAGCTACACTCTTGTCTTTTTCGGTTACTGTAAAATTCTCACGTCGAGTATTAACAACCCACATCTTCTGCACGACTTTGTCTTTTGGAAACGTGTGGAAACTGAGGTAAGAGTTCAATTTCTAACGCTGTACGTTGCTGAACACATCAGTGGTAGCTAGAAGTACTGTTCTCACGTCTTTGAAATGACACTTTCAACCGTTTAGATTTCATTTTTATGTAGCTGACATAAGCATATATAAGCGGGCTATAATGGCATAAAACATTGAAACAACTCTCCAAAACGTTAGTTGTTTTGATCAGAAGCGCTCCTGTTACTGTTACTTCTCAGTCAGTACTCTACGATCGGCGGAAGTTGTTCGGCGGCCTTGCGTTTCACCGGAAATGCGTCACGCGCCGCCGTGCATATAGCCTATTGGTAGTTCACAGATAAACAGAGTTAATCCAGCACTGATTATATAAACCTCATGCACAAAATCTCATTCAGTTGGCTTGCGGGACAGAAATTTACAAGTTGGTTCACTAATAAACGCATCATGATAGTGCTTACAGATCTCCTGTTGATGGTCTTGGAGCTGACCTGCACCATCATCAGCGCGGTGGTTCGGACAGTATTGCGGACGCGGCTGAAGTCAGTGTCCTGGGAGGTGTGTCTGATCACCGGCGCCGGCGGAGGACTCGCCTCGGCCGGCTCTTTGCGCTGGAGTTCGCCAGAGAGGGAGCCGAGCTCGTGCTGTGGGACTGCAACACTGAAGCCAACGAGCTCACGGCCAGACAAGTGAGGGAACGCGGTTGCAAAGCGCACTTGTACACTGTTGACCTGTCCCAGCAGGAGAGCGTCTATCAGATTGAGGTAAAGTTGGTTTTATATTCGCACATTCGTTCAATGACAACTTGTGACGCGCTCCCTACACTGTTTACCATGATACTTTGAATATTCGGTATGAAATCAGATGTGAATGACTTCAAAACAACATTAGCACCATTTGTTTGACTGTGAACTTGTACTTTGGTAGTCGGTGGCTGCTTATATGATTTCACTATTTAGAATTTAGATAGAGGACAAGTGCGGGGAGAGGTGGGAGAAGTCGGCATACAGGTGAACAATAGCGGGGCGAAAGCTGCTAAAGAGGACGACGCTAGTCAACGGTCACGCGCTCTTCTGGGTAAGAAAGTATATTTAAATATTGCTGCTCAGTGTGTGTGTGCATTTACAGGAAAAACAGGCATCAAAATCAAAAGTTTCAAAGATAATTGAAATTCCAGAAAACAAAACAAAATGGAAGACAATAAGACGCCAAATACAGCTTCACAATAACTTACTATAGACTGATCTTTTACATTTTTTTCACAGCTTTAAGGGACTTCATTAAGTCATACAGGGGCAATTGTCAAATTTCTTGAAACTGGGTTGGTAGCCCTGCTGAAAAACCCAGCTTAATCCAGCCTAAAATGGTCGACCAACCTGGTTTTAGAGGGGTTTTGGCCATTTCCAGGCTGCTTTCCAGCCATTTCCAGCCTGGTCTTAGCTGGTCAGGCTGGGAGTTGACCAGCTTGACCAGCCAAAACCAGCTATGTCCAGCTTAAATCAGGCTAGTCAAGCTGGTTTTAGCTGTTTTAAGCTGGTCATTTTCCAGCCTGACCAGCTAAGACCAGGCTGGAAATGGCTGGAAACCCCTCTAAAACCAGGCTGGTCGACCAGCTAAAACTAGCCAACCAGCTTAGGCTGGTTTAAGCTGGATTTTTCAGCAGGGAGGGTGGTGGCTCAGTGGTTAACACCGTCGCCTCACAGCAAGAAGTCACTGGTTTGAGTCCTGGTGTCCTGACATTTTAACCTACCCATTAGATTATGCTACCAGCACTGTATTTGAATGTTCTGAGGTTGGGGTTAGGACGATATTACAGCTTCGTATCACACTACTCCACATTCAAAATTTCACTTGTAGCAAAAGCTGATGGGTAGCATATTACGTGTGAATTGGGTAAGCTAAATAGACAGAAGAGTCTTAATGTGTGTGAATTGGGTGTTTCCCAATGCTGGATTGTGGCTGGAAGGGCATCCGCCACATATGCAATTGGTGGTTCTTTACACTGTGGCAACCCCATGGTAAATCAGGTACTAAGCTGAAGGATACTAAGTGAGTAATGAAACTTCTCATTAGATTTTTGTAAAATAGCCTAACCTTCAGCTGATTAATGCTATTATGTATGTGTAAAAAAAGAAACGGAATAGAATAGCCTCATTTTCTGAAAAAAGAGGAAATAAATAACAATTAAATTAAACAGTAAATAACAAATCAAGTCACATTACACAGTGTTTCCTCTAGGATTTTTTCCAGCTGTGGCGGCAGGCCTTTTGATCTACCAACTACCTTTGGCGTTATTTCAATGACAAATGTGACGCAGTACTACAGATCGGATTTATGTAATACAAGCATGCAGATCTTTATGCTTGCGCTAGGATTTTCTCTGTTCGTCCACAAAACTTCTTGCACGCCCTTAAATATAAGCTGCTCAAGTGCAATTTAGCACGTTTACGTAGTGAATTTGTCTCTAACCTTTATTAGATTTGCAAGGAATATTTATGAACGTCTCCAATAGATCTACAGAGCGGCATTAATGCCTCCTAAGGTAAAGTGAAATGGCTATAAACTCAAGCAAGATAAAGGCTGCGTCCGAAACCGCCTACTACTCGGTAGATACTGCATTTGAATTTAAACGTACTACTCGGCCGTTAGAAAAGTACGTTCTATACAGTATGAATGTGAGCAGTATGAATGGAATTCGGACGTACTACATCCGCCATTTTGTCATGGTCACGTGACCTACCTGTGTCAGTTGCATCGCTTCACTTCCATTCATGAATTCTCTCGCGGGGCATCATGGGATAGCGCAGCGTGCATGGGATGCGCACTTCAGAATCTCGCCGGAAGTAGTAAGTCATCCGGGTACTTCTCGCATACTGATTTTTGAATTCTATGAATTCGGACATACTACTCGGCTCGCATGCTGATTTTAGCGTACTGTATAGTATGGAAGTATGCGGTTTCAGACGCAGCCAAAGTTTTTGTTTGTTGTATGCAGAGCCATAGACCTTTATCTATAAATAAAGTATAATTATGGAAACTGTTTTCATCCTAACTGAAAGCTATACGTCGTGTTTTCTGGCCTCACGCATCACGCACCTGTCAAGTCAGTCAGTCAGTCAGCATGTCACCTTAAAGGGTTAAACAAACAACGCACAGCACTACTACGGTTACAGAAAAGCTTGCGCTGTTATAATTCACTTACGTTTTAATACATTTTGGTGGGATTATAATCCGCTATTTAAAAAAACGACAATGTTTTAAATGAGAAGCTGTAATGTAGCCGTGGCAGGATGAATTTTGGCGTGGCGCCCCGCCATAGTAGAATGAATGTAGCGGAAACCTTGTTACATCACAGCAGTGCAGCGATTAGGCCTGCTTTGAGGGTTTTTTAAGATACAGTGAGATACAAATATGACTCATTTTCAGTACATGATCAGTACATATATCTAGTGTAGCTACACTCTTAAAACTCCTCTCATTGCTCAACATCATGTATGAAGTTAACCAATATAATGAAGTAACAAACATATCGAAATAAACATAATGAAGTAACAAGCTATACTGCATTAGAGGAACTATATTTTCGAATGAGTTTTTTAACATAATAATATAACAATGTGACCATCATAAAGATCAGATTCTGAAAGTCAATTAAATTACTGCAGCTAAATAATATTAATAACATTACTTTTATTAATCATAATACAAATAATGAATTTGATGGGATTTGAGAACTTTGAATGCTACTGAAAGTCTATAAGCTGAAGGTGCAGTGACTGTAATCCGCATGATTGAAAAGGTTAGCAATAATGGCTTAGTGTGCATATGACCACAAATTAAACACAGACGCAGATGAGGGCATTGTCCACTGGATTATCAAATATCTAATCATGACAGCGCCTCATAACTTTGCATAAGCGTTCTTATATAAACCATCATCAATAATAGGAAATGGTGCTTGCTGATGGATTTGATTAAGTGTTAAATGTATTAAAAGTATTTTAAAACTCATCCCACACTGTTTGTGGGTGAACATGGTATACCAGGAATTATGAGAATTATGCTATTACTTCCTGAAGCAATACAAGAATTGAAAAACTCACCTGGCAGACAATAAAACCACCAGAATGTGCTTTATGCTGTACACTGTTGGAGGATCTACAGCAGGGCTATTCAATTAGTTTGTCATGGGGGCCAGTTCATGAAAAGCATCCCAAACGAAGGGCCGGAGAGATATGACTTGCAATATAAATGATGACACAACTGCATATAAGAGCCAATTATGTATTTTTGCTCCTTTAGACACCCACGTTGTATTTGTCTACATTAAAATATTAATATATTGTATTTTGAAACTATATAATATCACTGCATTGTACAATAAGTTTTTTTAACAAACATTCAAATGTTGTATTTCACAGCACAACAAAATCAGTGTATTGCTTAAGTAGGCTTCAACTACATTCAGATACGTTCATATGTTGTGTTTTGAACTGCATAACAATTATGGATGCAACAATTATAGATTTTAGTTGTACGATTATATAGTGTGAAGAATAATCAGTGTTTCACAATTATCACGTCTAATGTAAATTTAAGCTTTATATTAGTAAGATTTAGATCTGGACATCCCTAACTAATATTAAAAAAACCTTTAAAAGGCATTTTCATTAGTAATAGTTTTTATGCTGAAGGTTTTTCTGTGCTTATAGGGCTACACAATTTAATTATGTGTGTGTTTATAGAGAGGAACGGGAGAAAATAATATAATAATAATTGTTTTGAAGGTCGGCGCCAATATTTAGATTAACTGTTGTTATCATCTGCGTTCATACATACATAATCATTTTAATAATAGTTCGTCTAACATGTCTTTTGTTTACATTGCACTGAAAGCTAAGCACAACTCTCACCGCTACAGCATGAGATGTTTCTACTGCGTGCGCCCAGACAGCCGCGAGCGCGTTGCTCCGCTTGCGCCCGCATATTGGCATATATTCTTACGACATAACAAACTTGCGCGTGGTAAAGACGTGATATGGGAACGGCCCGCGGCTATAGTTATTACAGTGTGCATGCGTATTAGCTTCGGTGAACAAGCTCGGAACTTTAAACTAGCGCACAGTTGGCAGCTTGGCGTAACTTTGTTCAGCAGTTTCGTTTTGTGCGGCAGAACAGAAATGCGGCTTAGAGAAGCCTTTACGATTAATTAACCGTGACGAATTAAAGCGCAGTTAATAGTGAAATTGGTTAATCGTTGCATCCCTAAAAAGATATCAGTGAATTGTACAAAAAACCTTTTCTACAAACATATTCAAATGTATTCGGCTGCTCTCGCCACTGTCAGGTCACTCACGCTCTGCGCAGCTCCTGCTGTATTGAACAGACGCACGTCACTTCATAACTATAGTGGCCGTTTTTTGACTGAACTAAATTTATTCTTGATGTCTTGGTCACACTATTTGGAGGGCCAGAACAATTTGCCTCGGGGGCCGGGTTTGGCCCTCGGGCCGCCAATTGAATAGCCCTGATCTACAGTCATACACAAACCCTAGTGTCCATATTCACTAAACATCTTAAAGGAACATTTTTTTTTTGGAAATAGGCTTATTTTATAACTCCCTTATAGTTAATCAGTTGAATGTAACCATTTTTGAATTCATTTACCCAATCTCTGGGTCTGGTGGGAACATGAATCATTGAATCAGATTAGACCATTAGCATCTCACTCAAAAGCCATGGCTACAGCAGGCACAATGATATTATGCAGCACTTGAAAATAGTCCCTAGCTATAGGTGACTAGGGCTGTTTCTCAATTCCAAGAACGCAGAGAATGGACTTGCGTTCTTGTGGAGACCGGTCTTGCCAGGTGTCCTCGGAAGAACGAACTCGGGAGACCACGAGAGCAGAGAACGCGTCCTGTGAGAAATGAGATGCTGCGTTCTTCCTGATGGTCACGTGACCGTCACGCGTTTTTAATGGAAAATTATTTAAACATTACCGCATTCATACAACGATTTATTGTTTTTCCCCTTTTCACAATATATACTCTGCATAAAAACATTATAAATATACGATGCACAATATAAATAAAACAGATTTTAATATGAATTTCAGCAAACAAACACCCTTAATGTGTTTATTCCTTTATTAAGATGTCCATGGTAATGTTTATATTCACCGTTTCATTTAGGGAAACTCCTGAGTTAAATAAGTATATCTTTAATAATAATTTAATAATAAACCTATATAAAATGCTGCGCTTCCGACCTCCAGTCGCAATGACTTCTGGGACTTCTAGAGTGAGATCGGTGCTCAAGTCTGCATCGGTGCGTCCTCGATATCAAGAACACATCCTGGAAGTTTCACGCGTCCTCCGTTCGTGCAGTCTTGAGTATTGGAACTGAACTTTGGCAGCTGATGATGACATTACACCAGAACACGACGACGCAAGACCGCTGAAGAACACATATTGAGAAACAGCCTAGGTAACAGTGCTGCATGATGTCATTGCACCTGCCGCAGCTGTGGTACAGCAGTAATGTTCCTGGATTATTACGCTGGAATGAGAGTTTAGTTCTTAGCAATATCGGCCTATAAATGGCAACTTTTCATTTTATGTCGATCTTAGTACACAATGTAACTACAGAAGAGTCCAGCTTTAAATAGGAAAATTATTGATTTTTTTTCAGATTTTTAATTGAGATGCTAGTCTCACAATGGGTGTCAGCAACCAGCATTCATCGAAGTTTTGTGATCAACAGAAGAAAGAAACTCATAAAGGTTTAAAACTACATGAGGGAGAATTAATGATGAGGTAACTTTCATTTGCGGGTGAACTATCTTTTGAATGAATAACACTTTTAATATTAAAGCAGTTTTTCCCTTTGTTTTTTTTAAAGAATTTGTAAAACAATTCAAAAGGTGTCAAAACTTAAAATCAGCCCAAACCCTGACAGAATTTGCTATATATATATATATACATAGGGAGTGCAGAATTATTAGGCAAGTTGTATTTTGAAGGAATAATTCTATCATTGAACAACAACCATGTTCTCAATGAACCCAAAAAACTCATTAATATCAAAGCTGAATATTTTTGGAAGTAGTTTTTAGTTTGTTTTTAGTTTGAGCTATTTTAGGAGGATATCTGTGTGTGCAGGTGACTATTACTGTGCAGAATTATTAGGCAACTTAACAAAAAACAAATATATACCCATTTCAATGATTTATTTTCACCAGTGAAACCAATATAACATCTCAACATTCACAAATATACATTTCTGACATTCAAAAACAAAACAAAAACAAATCAGTGACCAATATAGCCACCTTTCTTTGCAAGGACACTCAAATTCTGCCATCCATGGATTCTGTCAGTGTTTTGATCTGTTCACCATCAACATTGCGTGCAGCAGCAACCACAGCCTCCCAGACACTGTTCAGAGAGGTGTACTGTTTTCCCTCCATGTAAATCTCACATTTGATGATGGACCACAGGTTCTCTTTGGAGTTCAGAGCAGGTGAACAAGGAGGTCATGTCATTAGTTTTTCTTCTTTTAGATCCTTTCTTGCCAGCCACACTGTGGAGTACTTGAATGCATGTTATGGAGCATTGTCCTGCATGAAAATCATGTTTTTCTTGAAGGATGCAGACTTATTCCTGTACCACTGCTTGAAGAAGGTGTCTTCCAGAAACTGGCAGTAGGACTGGGAGTTGAGCTTGACTCCATCCTCAACCCGAAAAGGCCCCACAAGCTCATCTTTGATGATACCAGCCCAAACCAGTACTCCACCTCCACCTTGCTGGCGTCTGAGTCGGACTGGAGCTCTCTGCCCTTTACCGATCCAGCCACGGGCCCATCAAGACTCACTCTCATTTCATCAGTCCATAAAACCTTAGAAAAATCAGTCTTGAGATATTTCTTAGCCCAGTCTTGACGTTTCAGCTTGTGTGTCTTGTTCAGTGCTGGTCGTTTTTCAGCCTTTCTTACCTTGGCCATGTCTCTGAGTATTGCACACCTTGTGCTTTTGGGCACTCCAGTGATGTTGCAGCTCTGAAATATGGCAAAACTGCTGGCAAGTGGCATCTTGGCAGCTGCACGCTTGACTTTTCTCAGTTCATGAGCAGTTATTATGCGCCTTGGTTTTTCCACACGCTTCTTGCGACCCTGTTGACTATTTTGAATGAAACGCTTGATTGTTCGATGATCACGCTTCAGAAGCTTGGCAATTTTAAGAGTGCTGCATCCCTCTGCAAGATACCTCACTATTTTTGACTTTTCGGAGCCTGTCAAGTCCTTCTTTTGACCCATTTTGCCAAAGGAAAGGAAGTTGCCTAATAATTATGCACACCTGATATAGGGTGTTGATGTCATTAGAGATGCTCATCACCTAATATGCTTAATTGGTAGTAAGCTTTCGAGCCTATACAGCTTGGAGTAAGACAACATGCATAAAGAGGATGATGTGGTCAAAATACTCATTTGCCTAATAATTCTGCACTTCCTGTATAATAATGAGGAACACATGCAATGAAGTACAAGTCAAATTAAATTAGGAAATCTCTACTTTTTTTTATTTATTTGTGTTTTCCATACTACTTCAGTTTTTTCAGAATTTGGTTGTATATGTGCATTATGGAAAAATTACAATTAAATGAATATAAATGGAAACATTAGTACATTTTAAATTCAACAAGTTGATTTTTACAGTGCGTGTTCACTCATATAATTTTATAATTAGACTCGTTTTGAAATATACTTGAATCATCCTGCTGAATACACGGCAATTGATGGCAAACTTAAATATGCTTCAATTATCATTTCATTTCTTCGAACTTTTATGTCATGTAATTAAATTTTTAATTTTATTTCAAATGAGTATTCTGTAATATTTAAAGCTGCTAACAAATAAACACTACAGTCAAAATTGTAATGAAGTACATTGCATGTGCTTTAGTATCCAAATGAGCTTCTTTCAGCAGTGTTAAGAAAGTAATAAAACAGCTAACTTGCTATACACTGCACATACAATACAATAAAACGCACCTTATTTCCACAAGTGTCCAAATACTCTTTTCTTTTTGCCAGATGACGAAAGCCTTTCTGCCACAGATGAAAGTCAGGAATCATGGCCACATCATCACTGTGGCGAGCACTCTGGGTCTGTTCAGTACTGCTTGTGTGGAGGTATGAGCCGGACATCATTATTTAAGGATATAAATCAGTCGTTTTGCAGCATGTTGACTGACGGCTGGTCTCTCCTGCTCTAGGATTACTGTGCTAGTAAATTTGGAGCCGTAGGTTTTCACGAGTCTCTGACACACAGTCTGTTAACAGAGGAAGGTGTGGACTGAGTGAAAACCACACTGATCTGCCCGTACATCGTCAACACTGGCATGTTTACTGGATGTTGAATCAGGTGAGAAATTAAAAGATCATGTCCCAGGGAGACATTTAGTAATTTTCTTAAAGGTAAACCTACACTTACCGGCCACTTTATTAGGTACACCTGTCCAACTGCTTGTTAACACAAATTTCTAATCAGCCAATCACATGGCAGCGACTTAATGCATTTAGGCATGTAGACATGGTCAAGACAATAAGCTGCAGTTCAAACCGAGCATCAGAATGGGGAAGAAAGGTGATTTGAGTGACTTTGAACGTGGCATGCTTGTTGGTGCCAGACGGGCTGGTCTGAGTATTTCAGAAACTGCTGATCTACTGGGATTTTCACGCACAACCATCTCTAGGGTTTACAGAGAATGGTCTGAAAAAGAGAAAATATCCAGTGAGTGGCAGTTCTGTGGACGCAAATGCCTTGTTAATGCCAGAGGTCAGAGGAGAATGGCCAGACTGGTTCCAGCTGATAGAAAGCCAACAGTGACTCAAATAACCACTCGTTACAACAGAGGAGCATCTCTGAACACACAACACATCCAACCTTGAGGCAGACGGTCTACAGCAGCAGAAGACCACACCGGGTGCCACTCATGTCAGCTAAAAACAGGAATCTGAGGCTACAAATTGCACAGGCTCACCAAAATTGGACAATAGAAGATTGGAAAACGTTGCTTGGTCTGAGTCTTGATTTCTGCTGCGATATTCGGATGGTAGGGTCAGAATTTGGTATCAACAACATGAAAGCATGGATCCATCCTGCCTTGTATCAACAATTCAGGCTAGTTCTGGTGGTGTAATGGTGTGGGGGATGTTTTCTTGGCACACTTTGGGCTCATTAGTACCAATTGAGCACCGTGTCAACACCACAGCCTACCTGAGTTGCTGACCATGTCCATCACTTTATGACCACAGTGTACTCATCTTCTGATGGCTACTTCCAGCAGGATAACACATCATGTCATAAAGTGCGAATCATCTCAGACTGGGTTCTTAAAAATGACAATGAGTTCACAGTACTCAAATGGCCTCCACAATCATCAGTTCTCAATCCAATAGAGCACCTTTGGGATGTGGTGGAACGGGAGATTCACATCATGGATGTGCAGCCAACAAATCTGCAGCAACTGCGTGATGCTCTCATGTCAAAATCTCTGAGGAATATTTTCAGTAGCTTGTTGAATCTATGCCATGACTGATTAAGGCAGTTCTGAAGGCAAAAGTGGGTCCAACCCGGTACTAGTAAGGTGTACCTAATAAAGTGGCCAGTGAGCATATAAAAACCTAATTTTTGATTCGTAATGTGCATTGTAAGCTATAATTAGACAACATTAATGGCGGTTTTCCTCAATAGATTAATTTCTTTTATATATTTTTACACCCTCAGATTCTAGATTTTCGTTGTATCTCGGCTAGATATTTTCCTGTCCAAACAATTCAATTGAAAAATAATTTATTCTTAATTCACATGATAAAAACACTTATGACTGGTTCTGTGGTGCAGGGTCACGTATAGGGTTGGAAATAATATGAATGCAAGAATTACACTCTGCCAATGATGTCTCCACATTTGATCATGGTACATATTTGTAACTATATCATTCACTATCTGAGAATTCCATAGCTTTCTGTACTGTCTTCTTTTGTGTTCCAGAGGTTTAAAATGAGGATGAGTTATTATTTATTTAATATAATCTTTATTTTTGTGGTGCTATATTCCACAATAACATTAAAGCTGCTTCTAATGTCTCCTTCAACAGGCAGGAGCTTCAAGGCCTGATTCCCCCTCTGGATCCTCCCTACTGTGTTCAGGAGTCCATGAAGGCCATTCTGGCTGACCAGCAGATGATCTGCATTCCCTGTGTAATGTACTTTGCATTTCTGTCGCGGGCGTAAGTACATCCTCTGTCCTCTGCCAAAGTCCTGTTTTTCTGATTGAGATGTGTACATACTAAAGTTCTCTCCTGTTTTCCTCAGGTTGCTCCCCTGGGACGCTAACGTTGCAACTTATCGCTTTATGGGAGGTGACTAATGCATGTATTCCTTCATTAAGAGCAAACAACAGCAGCAGCTTGTTAACGGTCATCATGTGAAACCCGCTTAGTTCGTATAATAGCTACTTCATACACAATTTCAACTGTAGCATCTGCAGTAACTTACTGTAAATCAGTTACAGCAAAAATACTGTATTTACATTTACAGCACCATGTATATTGCTGTAATATATGTACAGTAGTGTATATCTTTACTGTAAAATATACAGCGATTTTTCACAATGCAACATTAAAATACAGTAACATACCGCATAACTGCCTTACAGTAAAATACAGTTCACATTACAGTTAAATACGGTGCAGTTTACAATAATCGTTAACAGTGTATAGTTTCGCTCAGTGTATCTTTTGGTCACTGGACTTTCATTTTAGAAACAGAAATTTAAAAACGAAAATTTAAATTCAAAGCGGTTTTTGATTTTTGAATTTTACAGCAAAAAAAAAAAAGTGTTTCTTTTTCATGGTGAAAAACAGAAAAACAAAAATGATTTGATTTTCATTTCAAATAACAAAAAATAAAATTACCAGAAAACAAAAAAAAAAATAAAGGCTTGTTTGTTCGGAAACCAGATAGGCCGACTCATTCACGGTGACGCAATGCTGCCACACACAGGCTAGCCTGCTATAGGCTATTATTTTTCCCCACTTAATAATGTTATAAAAGGCATTTTCTTGTTATAACTGGATTTTGATAGTACAATTTTTACACATCAAAATAAACTTTCAGCAGTGAAGCCCTACCTCTGGATTATTAATGTCATGTTAAACACTTTTTTTTTTCTTCTCCATCTTAAGTCTGCGGATCCATATGAAGGCAATCACAGCTATCAGTATAACTTCTAACTACAAGTAATGTGCAACTGTGCCATCTTAAAAGAACTCATAAAATATGAGGCCTGTGAATGAACTGCTAGAAAGCATGCAACCCAAGTCATCAATCGGCTACAAATAAATTGCTCCGGTAACCTGCGGTGTTAAAACCGTTGTCATTGTAAACGCGACACCGCATCGAGTGTAATAAACAGCCAGCATTCTGTGCTGGAATGCAGTGATCTGTGAGATCAGCTTTAGCGTGTGATGTGATCAGCAGCTGAAGCACAATGCAGCGCCTGTGTAAGATCCTCAGGCATGCAAACCTTTCAGGAAGCAAAACAAACGTGACCAACATGTTAAACAAGTGCTTCATTTTATTTATTAACAACTAGAGCAGCAAAACTAAGACGTAATGAAGACAAAACATGATGAATGACATGCAACAAGAGACATACGAGTTCAATCCCTCTGCAGAACGACTCGTTTATACAGTAAAAACTTCTCCAAAACGACAGGAAAAGAACAAAGAAAAACATCTCTCCATTGGTTTTAAAGATGCCACACGATGTCCGCCAACACCCCGGTGCTGTTTAAGGTTTGTAAAAGGTGACATTTCAAAATACTGCCAAATGTGTGATTGGACGAGGCGCCAAACTTAAGAGAACACATTGAATGGACTCCAGCCAATACATAGGAAAAAGCAAACATGAGACACCCAGTGAGACGATCAGAAACCATCACTCCCATAATGCATTAAAACCATCCCTTAAAAGCCCTTCTGTGTGGCCGTGCGTCACTGGGCAGCGCATCTCTGCTCTTGTTGAGTCCACAGCTCACCTCTTCTTGGGTCAGATCAGTTTGGGAGTCTTGAGTGTCGGAGGTCCCCATTTTTTGTCTGCGAAGGTGTGTGGCTACACCAGCTGTACATTGGCCACCTGAAGGTAACCCTGCAGGAACTGAAGAGCTTCAGCTGGCAGACTGGTGCTCAACATGGAGGGAACCTGTTCAAAAGGAAACACTCAAGAGCTTAGTGGGAATTGTGGGTAAAAAAGCAGCTTCTATTTCTCTGTGAATTTAGTCAGCATGTTGTAAGGGAAGTGCTACTCACTCTTCCGGGACAGGCAGTGGAGAGTTTGTGTAAGGACTGAGCCAGGAGGATTTTGGGATTGCTGACAGCGTCGCCGATAGGGTCGTGCTCTTTCTTGCCTGCAAAAGCAAGCTGGGAGAAAGCGGTCTGGTATCCTGGAGTGTCCTCGATGTCAATGAAGTGCTCATCATCTGGGATGCTGTCGTCTTCTGGCAACTCAAACAGACCAATCAGAGCCTGCAGCAAAGGAGTCCTTAAAAATAAAAGAATAATTATTATTATTAAAAAAAAAAACTTTACACAATGTTAAAGGGTTAAGGCTGATTTATACTTTGGCATCAAGCGCATGCGTATGCTCCGGCACAGCCCATGCACAGCCGCATAGCCTCACCTTGGCTGATGCTGACATTTTAAAAAATGTAACTACACGTCGCAATGATGGAGCGATTGTTTACAAGTGTTGAGTCCCATGAAGGAGCTCCAGATGGAGACGTCTGTTTTGCGTTTACCTTATGATTAGGTCCACACGGAATCTGCGCGAGCACAATTCTGAAGATTTTCAGCAGATTTTTAGCCCATCATTAATTCGGTTTATTTACTTGAGTAAATGTGTGTAAATCTATATACTCAGTTTCTTTTTATTACAGTAATATTATTGACATATGAAAATGTTCATCTGATTTATGTACAATGCAGTTTGTAAAGTAATATTTTCTGTTTTTTAGTAGATATATTAAATGAGAGACTTGCTTTGTTTACCAAATAAAGTGAATCTAATTGGATTTGCATTTTTAACATTAAATAAAAGTTCAGGTATTACTTATTTCATATATTAAGGTTTTAGTTATGAGACACCCAAAATAATTCCGCAGAATTCTGCAGATTTTTACCAAAATTCTCCGCAGAAATAGCAAAAAAACATCTGCAGATTAAGTCTGGCCCTGCTTATGATTAAAGTTGTTGCACGTCACCCTGTTCCCACCTCTGAATGAGCGAGTTTTAGCTACTTGTACATTAGGGAAGCGTTCAGAAAAAACAAAACACCAGCGAAGAAACTCGACACAGAGGAATATAAAAACCTACTGCCAGCTAGTGTTTGGGAAGTGTTATTGCAGAGCAACACAAACAGTGTGCAGAAGTATAAATACACGACTAAGTGCAAGGCAGGCGCTGTGGGTCATGCCGATCACTCAACGCAGAAACCAGCCTTTAGAGTTCACCAACATTTTTTTATGATTATTAAACACACCTATGTCACTCCAAACCCCTGAGACATTAACTTGTCTTCTGAACATGAAGATATTTTAGCTGAAATCAGACAGCTCCCTCATCCTCCAGACAACAAGATTCCCGACTCATTCAAAGTCCAGAGAAATATCAAAACATATCCTCAAAACAGACCACACGCCTCTAGTAGTTCAATTGGAATGTCAAGCTACGAGAACATTTTTGTGCGCACAAAATAAAAATGACTTTATTGAACAGTTCCTTCTCCTGAGTGTCAGTATATTGTGCACGTTCATGAGCACTATGCAGTGACGTATAACCCAGATGCCAGACTTCCTTTATATTTAGCACGAGATGTACTTCATTTTCACACAAGCAACTAATGCTGCATTCACACCCGATGCGGATGAAGTGTCAAGCGCGTGTGATTTACACGTTAAGTCAACGCAAAGACGCGAATAGTCATTCTGCGGCGCGATACGTGGGAATGAGGCGGCACGAATGACGGCGTGAGTTGAGTGTTTTGCACGATTGACACACTTAACGTGCAAATCACTCGAGTTGAAAAATCTGAACTTCAGCGCACATTCACACCACGTTAACCAATCATGAGCTTTGTCTTGTAGGGGCGTGACTATGACTTGGTGCCTGTTGTTGGTGTTCCTCTGGCTGACACCGACAACAGTTCATCAATCTGGGCTCGCCTCAGTCCTTTATCATTCAGGTAGAGTTTCTGGAGGAGTTGATGAACTCACAGAGCAGGGTGCACCTCTGAATGGATCTAGTGGGCTCTAAACAAATCGACGCTGTTTTTCAGCCTTCATTAAAGCACAGCTATTCTCTCAATAAAATCCACATTAGCCATTTAGTAACGAAGCTACAGTCACCGAGCACACAGAAGCCCTGCCCATGATGCAAATCCGCATCTATTGTGAGGTGAATTTGATGTGTGAATGAAGCGAGTAAATTTAAAACGTTCATGAGTCTATGTACAAGCAAATAGCACGATTTATCCACGTGTGCCGCATCTGGTGTGAACACAGCATAACATGTCTTACCAGAGTTTGGTGTACTCTGTGTCCATCATGGAGGGACACTCAGTGAGGATCTTGATGATTCCTACAGCGCAGATCTTCTTCTCCACCTGCCCTGAAACCTTCTGCACCTCAGGAATCACTATCTTCTCCACGACCATCCCAAACATCCTGAGATGGGGAACAATAAAAACAATCAGAAAACAAAAAGCAATTACAAAGGAAAGGTGTAAGAAGAGATATAATATATATAATCAAGCAGATTAAGGCATTGATGTAATAAACAGTCAATATGCGTCCTAATGAGTCTTATTTGTTAATGAATACAACCAAAATGCTCAAATAGAAAAAATTATGTAATAAATGTGTGGCATTATGCACTGCAGAGGTTACTATTGTCTAAATCAGTGGTGCTCAACCCTATTCCTGGCGATCGACCTTCCTGCAGTTTTCAGTTGCAGCCCTTATCAAACACACCTGCCTGTAATTATCAAGTGCTCCTCACGTTCTAAATAATTGGTTCAGGTGTGTTTGATCAGGGTTGGAGCTGAAATTAGCTGGAAGGTCGATCGCCAGGAACAGGGTTGAGCACCCCTGGTCTAAATGATCAAATTAGGACAGAATACATCAATAACTGGACATACTTTGGCTGGATATCATCAAATATCTCCTGCAATGCGATGGCGCCATATTTCACAGAATAAAGGTTGATGAAGACAAGAAAACCTGGGAAGAGAAAGAGATTGACGATTCAGTAGAAAGCCATGTTTGTAAAGCGTTCAGATCTAAGGCCCAGTCCATATGGAGAATGCATTGTCCGGTGTATTAGGGCTGGCCAAATAAAGGTGTCATATACTGCATTGGTTTAATGAGTTAAATTGTTCTCTGATAAGTACCTAGTAGGTTTATGGCTTTGGTAAATAATAAAATAAAAAATAAACAAATTAAAACAAATTCTACAGAAAAAGTTTTACAAGCTAATTTATTACTCCATAAAATACTCATAGAATCAAAAGGTGCATCATTGACCATATATGGTTCGTGTCGTGAATGTTAGTAAGCTTCTCCCTGACTTGCTGCTTCTACAGACGCACGCTAAACTAGGGTTTCTGCAGATATCTTAATGTCAAATTTAAGACCGATATCACAATATCAAAAACACGTGAGAGAAAATGCTAAATCACAAAATTTTTAAATAAATTTAAAACTTATTATTTTTATAATTTATTATAATGATTATTAAAAAATGTATAACCATTGAAGATTTTTTTAAATCAAACTTTGATGCATCACTTGCTTTTGTTCATATCTCAGACAGTTCTACCTATTAAAAGTTAAATATCAATGACAGGAGAAAATGGGTTGCTCTACAATTATTTTTTTTATTATGGTAAGAATAAAAGCAAAAAAAAAAAAAAAAAACTTTCCAAACTTTTCAAAAAACTTCCCTCTTTTCCACGGCTGTTGCAATTTTTAGCCAAGAATTATTGGTCATCTGGTTATCTTTATGATGATCAGGCATGAACAGATCATAAAGATGTCTGTACAGTCGTACCGGTTTCAGTCAAAATCTCTTCAAAGTGTTTCATATTCAACTCAAATCAAATACGGCACAGCGTGAACCGTTCACCCGAAATCTGTTCACTCTGCCAGCCGAAATCATGTCGCACGCACCGAAAGCGAACCTCCTCAAACACAGCGATGACGTCACATTCGCCGCGTGGACTAGGCCCTATAACAGAAAGCTGATTGGCTATTGCATGCTGGTCTCATTTGTAGTTGTAATACCGCAAATTACATTAGGACTAGTGAAGTAAAGGACTACAACACCACGAAAACCAAGCAACAACAACAAAAAGAATTTAAATGCGCATTAGATGTAGCGTTACATGGACATCGGAAAAATAAGACCTGTGCAAAAATATTTAAGACCTCGAACAGCGAATTTAAGACTTTAAGGCCTTAAATTTCGATTTTTAAATTTGAGACTTTAAGACCCAGCGGAAACCCTGTAAACACGGACAAATAGAAACCCAATCAGAGTAACATGAACCTATTTTGCTGACCACATCTGTTGTGGATAAAAGACTAAAATATAATTAAACTTGAGAAAAGAGTGATAGAGATGTATTGCGTTGTATTTAAGCTACAGTCAAAGAAAACACAGCCAGGAATTCATATCAGTCTCTGCATGAACATATGACAAGTTGAGCTGAGTGATTTGACATGATTCAGCAGTCTACATGAGTTTGTTGAAACATACGCATGCAATTTCACAATAAACACGATAAATAACCAAAAGATGTAACTACTAACTAAACATACTCTACGCATCTCATGTCTCGTGCTGTGGCTGCCCAGTAATGCACAGTAAACAGTTTGGAGTTCGTGTTTTCATAATAAAAGTCTCACATACATAGCAAGTGAAGGAAAGAAAATTATCACTCTTATATCACTAGAAAAAGTTTGGTTTATAAAATGCAGCCTGAGGCATAAATATTATTGATTTCAGAGCTTTTGTTGATGATCTCAGAGCTGCATTTGAGTCATGTTCTCTCATGTTCTCTCGTCAGGTCTGGATGAACGACCTAAAGTAGGTGTACATGCAAATGCAGAGGACATGGCCTGTGAGTCTAGTCACAGTTTGTTTTGTCTTCTGATTGGCCCGTTGTCCACTGGAGTTTTACACTCATAGAATTTAAATGAGAATGAGGAAACAGTGGTGTCTGAGGCTCACAGTATGCCCATTTCCATATATTGATCTTTTATTATTATTATTATTATTCTTCTATGCATTGGTATACCCATATTTTCATTATAGGGCACCTTCAAGTGAAATGAAAGCACAAATGCACTTCATGTACATCTTGTCAGCATAGCATTGTTGTGTGATCAGCAGTAATTCTCCCTCCATAGGCCAGAGGATGCTCTTATGCCGGAACTCTTAAAGGGACAGTTCACCTAAGAAAATGTACTCACTATTTACTCGCAAGTCGTTATAAATCACGTTTATTTTTCTTCTGTTGAACACAAAAGATATTTTGAAGAAAGCTGAAAACCTGTTATCGTTGACTTTCATAGTAGGAAAAAGAGGCGAACTGTAATTGCTATTCAGCATTCTTCAAAATATCTTCTTTTGTGTTCAACAGAAGAAAACACCCCCAAAGGTTTGAAAGTAAAGGGTAAGTAAATGATGAGATTTTAATTTGAGTAAACTATCCCTTTAATAGACAAAGGAAATCCACATAGCGTTGCATTATAAATGGAATCCTCTGACAGAAGGATTTATTTTAAACACGATTGAAGTTATAAAGCGAGTTTGGAGTAAAAACTTATTATATGAGGTATCGCCCAGGCCTACTGCATAGGCAAAGTTTTGTATCGCACATGCCTTTCTACCAGACAGAACCAGTGCTTTAGAAGAGCAGAAAACACTATTTTTGGCAACCCAGAGAAGATAAATCTGAAAATATTTTTATTTAAACCCGCAACCTACATATTTTGTAAAACGATTATGTCATCATCCCAACTCTCATCCTTAGTCAGACATGCTTGCCATCAAACAACAATGGCAAACTACACGGGTTTGTGTTGCAAAAGCTACTGGGCTTAATAGTGCAACTAAAAAGCATTCACTATGTTTGTCTTTGTATTGGTTTGTATACAGCGTGCAAGATTTATGTGCATGCTTCAAGTGTTCTGCATTTTTTGTGGGAACTATATAATTCTCAGTCAGTTCCAGAGGTGTGTGTACATATTTTTTGAGATTTTACACACAAAATCAGATAGGGCAAGCACTGTCTTTAATGTAGCCTATGAATGAAGAGGGAATTAAACGACTAATCACTCACTTTTTACAAATTTTGTGGTCTTGGAGCTCTGAAGCCTCTGGAAGAGCAGAATAAAGATCTGTTTCCTGTACTGGGTGATTGCTTCCCTGCACAGAAAAAAATAAACGTAAAAATAAAAATGAGTAGAGCCAAGAAACGTCAGCATTTTATTCTGGTGTCCTCGTAACATCACTTACGCAGGCATGTGCTCCACTATACTGTTGAGCAGATAAAAGCCTTGATGGTCATTAGCTTTGGATGCAATGAGTTTCTGAAACACTCCAAGAAGACCAGGCTGGGAAGAAAATATTATGATTATTATAATGGAAATTATTTGAGAAGTCCTCTGCATTATGGCTATTGGTCTACTCACAATCTTGTCAGAAGCTGTGTTGGCGATGGAGGCAGCTCCTTTCTCCAGGTAGGCCTGCAGCAGACGCACAAGTGGAGGGATGTTTCCTGTACGCTCCCACAGCACAGGCTGCAGGAGGTGAGGAAACAGAGCCATGTAGGAGGAGGGGATTGAGTTGCTGTGGATCTCCAGAAGTAGAGACATCACCTGGAAGACATACGGCACGAACTCTGCCCAGCCAGAACACACAAGGATCATTAAAACATGGCTTAAAGAAAGGACCCTCAAACTATATCTATCTATCTATCTATCTATCTATCTATCTATCTATACATGTATACATATACACACATTTTTTTTTTATCAAAGGAGGTATGATCAGCACTGCATAAAACTCACTCCTCATCCAGTCAAGAGTTACAATCTTGTTTCTAGCTAAAAGGTCTTATTGATCTCGCTTTAAAATACATTACTAAGGAAGATCAGATTGTGTAAGATTATTATGATTGATTTATAGGGATGTAACGATTCACCTGACTCACAATGCGATTCACAATACTAATCTCACGATTAAGTCATGATTTTTTAACAAAATTATTTTAGACTAATTTAAGGTGAACAAGAGCCCTTTCATTTTTTCTTAAATGCAGAAAATATTTTACTTTATAAAATAAAATGTGCAGCAATAACTGAATTGGAATTTTAAAACAAAATCCAAATAAACAAAGTGAACACCACAAAACAAAAGGAGGCTCTTTAATATAAACAAACTAAAACGTTTACTGTGCTGGGATTTTTTTTTTTTTTTTTTTAAGAAACTTTAGAATATCTGTTTTCTGACATAAGCTGAGGTCTTTGCACATTTATAATGTCCCCTGCTGATGAAAAACTCTTTCACTGGGAACTGAGATGGCTGGTGTGGAGAGGAAAGCAACCAGAGAGCAGTGTGTACAGAGGTGGCTAATAGGCTCTGTGCTCTAGGGGACTGGCCACAGCATTTTAGTCTGCCGCTCCATCTCTTGCTCGCCACTGATGTGCAGGTAAAGCGAGTTTGTGCTTCCTCTGTTGTAAAACTTGTATCGTGATTTATTCAACATTTCTACCGGTTTGAATCGTCCCATATTTGAATCGATTTTCAATCGACTCACAGTGAATTGTTACATCCCTATTGTTTTAAGATTATTTCTTTTGTCTTGCATAGTAAAAGTTTAAAGTTATTAGGGTAGTTAAAATTTGCAGTTAAAAGACATAGTCATGCCAGGCTTGTATTTTTAAGAATTTAATTATAGCTGTAATAATACCCTATTAAAAAGGCCCAATCACACGTTTTTATTTTAGCAGTAGTAAACTGCTTAAGTTTGCCCATAAAAAAGCTTAAAATCACAATTCATGTTTTCAGTGACCAAATACGTTTTATTGCTGCAATAAGTTTCAGTATATTTTAAAAAGCAACAAATAATAATTTTGCCATGCAACGACTGTCATATTTTAATTTGAATCAAATAAATTGTGGACAACATGCATACACAATTTACACAATTTAGCTTTAAATTTAAATGCTTCGGTTCAAATACAGAATATACATAATGACAAGTCTTAAATTAAGAGGAATCGTCCTGTTCAGTAACTCTAGTTAAAACCTTTTTTAAAATAAGTAGAATACAAAATAAGAAAAATATACCATTTAAAAAGCTATAAAGCTAGTTAAGATAATCAGACTATGAGCAATTCCATGCAAATGTCAACCTTGCCATGAAAAAATGTTTTTACCAAAATATCAAAACCATTTCTACATTTTATGTGTAGGCAAGTATTTTACAGTACTTTAGAAATACTCAAAATGTCAATGTATTTAAACAATTTTATTTGATTTATCAAAATCACACGAATGGAAATTTCACATCCATAACGCAGGTGTCACATCCATAATGAAGCTTTTCCCTCATAAATGCAAAAATATTAAATCAATTATGTTTGTTCTATAGTGTCAACTCTTATCCTTTTGATTAGCATTATTTTTGGGGGGTTGAGCAGTTTAATTTACAGAATTTCTACAAAGTATTTTGTATACTGCAAACTCGCACCCTTTTTTGGTCACATCCATAACACATGTTTATTTTCTTCAATTGAAGTATTAAACATGTTTACAGACTGATATTTTTCTGATCCCATAACTCTGTGGTGAGTTGTTCTGGAAAATATAAACAGATGTTTCATTATAATGTTTTATAATATAAACGTTTTGAGTTTTTACTGCAAATGTCACATCCATAATAGGGTTGGGCGATGTTGACCAATTTGGCATCGTACGATGTCTAATGTAAACATCAGCGGTGAACGATGGTATCGTCGTTGTAGACGGGGTGGGGGTGGTTAAATTTCAATTAATTCATAACGAATTTAATAATTGTAGTCTATCGTTTTCACTACCTGACCCACATGGTCTTTGCTTTACCCATAACCAAACCAAAAATAAATAAAGTTATACACAAATTACCACCTGTCAATCACTTTTTTTCCGCGGGACTCTGGCATGAATAAGCAGAGTGATCTGTGTCCTTATAATGGCTTTCTCCCTACAGCTGGTGGCGGAGACCAGACGAGAGTTCGTTTGGAGTTCACTGTAATTTGTATTGTCATTAATGATAACTTCCTTATGTATTACTATTATTATGAGGAAATAATAACAAGTAAAGATGCTAGAGCTCGACCGTTTTGGCATATGCGCCAAAATTTTATGCGACCTAAAATATATATTTGAAAGCATTTGTGCGACCTGTTTTCACTGCAAAATCCTCACCGCATGTGCGGATTTAGGAGACATTTATGCAGGATGCATCTTTGCACCTAAAGGCGCCAAACGCAGCACTCAGGAACAGATTAAAACAGTTATGCGATTGTTAACTTGAAGTAAAAAAAAAAAAGCCTGCAATGCTTGCCCCGCCTTTGTGCTCTTCTTATTGGCCCACTGCGCTAGAACTGAACGCGAATAGATTGGTTAATATCAGCTGTTAATCACTCATGCCTACTGCCTTCACATGACAGGAGCTACAACCGCGAAAATGTGAAGCGCTGAAAAAGAGAGAATGAAAATAACATTGACAGATTTAGTTTTAGAAACCCTAACGTTACTAATAATGGCACATCTTATTAGTGATCATGTGCTGAATGTTAATCCACCATTTACACTTTTCCAAGAGTGGATAAAAAAACTTCCAGTGGCTTCAAGTCATTAATAATAATAATAATAATAATAATAATAATAATAACTAAAGCCATTCACTGTAAAGTCTGTGGGACGGGGTTTGCAGGTAACAGCGTTTGCCACTGAATCTACACATTTTAAGCGCGAGAGGTACTGTATAATCCTCACGATGTATTTAATCCTCACAATGCTGTCAGCTGTGCAAACGGCAGCTATAAGTAAAATATAACACAGCTCATGAAAAGACCGTTATTGCTATTAAGATGACATGCAAATAATAGGTTATATATCAATATAAATGTGGGGCAGGGCGATGGATCGCGATGCCGGCTCATCTTTATGATGCTTATTGGCCATAGGCGATGGACGATGGCATCGTCTATCGGCCCAACCCTAATCCATAATGCTGGAATCGCTCATAAATAGATTTTTTGGAATAGGTGTTGCTATAATAATTAAGGCATTTTTTTCTTTACTATATACTTTGTAAGATTACTTGAAATAAGAAAAACTACCTAGGCTAATCATCTTAGCACACTGGCAGTTCATTTGATTAACAATCCTAAATCCCTTCCTAAATTAATTAATTTGTCAAATGTAGGTTTTTTGCAGTTAGTGTAGTGACACGGAGTCAAATTCAAGTATTGTTTCATAGTTTTTGAATAATTATTATTGTTAGAATCCACTAGAGGAAAAAAAGGAGTGTAAGAACTTTATAACAGTACCGTACCCTGCACATCATTCTGGAGGATCTCGGTAAACACAGGAAACAGGGCTTCTTCAAAGCTGCTCACGGTGTCTGGATTGGCCTTGCAGGTGATCCTGATGGACAGGCACAGCGACTCAAACAGGTAATGGTTGAAATGTGGTTTACTGGGATTCTGTAGATAAAAAAAAGCATATCATGATAAATACTGTACTTACAAATGAAAAGAGCAGAAAGTGGAGGCGTTTAAATCATCCTCTTACGAAAAAGGTTTTTAATTAACATATTGTTTTAAACCCTTTTCTACAAAAATATACAAATTTTATTCAGTGAGCTGTTTGTGAAACACTTGCACAAAAATGTTCCATCCTGCCTTTAGGATCAAGTCCTACTTCTTGGGAAATGCCCCCTATACTGGACGGATATTTCTGTATGTCCTGCCAGTGAATCCAATGCCATAGACTGAGACAAGGACCACATGACTGGACAACTCTTGAGCCGTCTTTATTGATTGGCTGACCTTGCTGACGAGGAGGAGCTTGTGTGTGAGTTGGCCAATGAGAGTGGGGATGTAGGGCACGATGGCTTCTTGCAAGAGGGAGAAACTCCTCATGATGGCTGTGGAGGTGACAAACAGAAAAGGTCAAGGAGTGAATAAGACTAATAATTTGAACAAAAACATTAATAAAAGATTTTCATGAAAACTTAGTAAGATTTCAAGTTTAACTGCATTTGCACTTTTGGGCCTAAAGCATGCATGCCATGGCCAGTTGTTTTTCCACTGTCACATTCAGGCCTCATCATGGCTTCCTTGAGGCCTATGCTTATTTTTTTTTTCTGCCAACCGAAAACCTTGGGTCAAAGCAGACCAGGGCTTGAAGAGACGTCATGAACAAGAGTTTACCAGAGTTGATGGTCAGCACTAGGGTTGAGCCGATAGACGATGCCATAGTCCATTGCCGATGACCGATTGACATCACGATGCTGAGCCGGCATCGCGATCCATCGCCCCACACCGTCGCAAACCCGCTCGTGACAAATACACACACAGGCCTTGTTTACACTAATACAGCTTAATTTTAAAATGGCATTTTAGAATGAAAATGACCCACGTCCACACTGGTGTTTCATCTAGCATTTTTGAACAGCCCTCCGTCCACTGAAAACGCACATCACGCACATCTGAGCTCCAGAAAACAGTGTACGTCGGACAGTTTATCAAGGATGATAGTGGATCGCGTCTCAATATAGTTGTTAAACATGATATTTAACTAATCTTGTCTCTATCCAGGGCTTAATTTGTGCCGGAACACGCTGGATCCGGAACCTTATTTTACCGATCTCCCTCCTCAAACGCCCTCCTCCCCTGTCCATTTTCACTTTGTTCCGCGACTCCCCAACCCTCTTCACTTTCGTCCACGACACCTCAGCGCCGCTCACTTTTGTCCGCGAGCAACCTCCACGCCACTCACTTTCGTCCGCGACACCCCTCCGCCATCCACCGCACCAAACAAATGACTGACACAGATCACCCTGCCTACTCATGCCAGAGTCCCGCGGAAAAAGTGATTGACAGGTGGTAATTTGTGTGTAACTTATCTTTATTTATTTATGATTTGGTTATGGGTAAAACAAAGACCAGGTAGTTGAAACGGTAGGCTACAAATAATTAATTTGTTATGAATTAATTAATATTCATAAATAATTTATTTACCTCCGCCTATGAAGACGATGCCATTGTCCATCGCAATGTTTCACATTAGACATCGTACGATGCTAAATTGGTCAACATCGCCCAACCCTAGTCAGCACTGCAGATCATTTCATATATTGTTATATCCGTCTAAAGGTTAACATCAACATGATGATGATGATTAAGACAACTAAAATGAATCCAGCTCAAGCAGGCAGCAGAAAATGACTGACACTAGACCGTGATCTAATGTGGATTCTGATAACCATTTGTGACCTGGGTCACAAAACCAGTAACATGGGTCAATTTTTTGAAGTTGAGATTTATACATCTGAAGGCTGAATAAGCTTTTCATTGTATGTTTTGTTAAGATAGTATGTTTATATGTATACTTTGTTAAGATAGTATGTTTATATGTATACTTTGTTAAGATAGTATGTTTATATGTATACTTCGTTAAGATAGTATGTTTATATGTATACTTCGTTAAGATAGTATGTTTATATGTATACTTTGTTAAGATAGTATGTTTACATGTATGCTTTGTTAAGATGGTTGTTCTTCAAACATAGTTCCATTTGAAAATCTAGAATTTGAGGGTGCAAAAATGTTTTTTTGCAACTTCAGATTGCAGATTTTCACCAGATCTTCACTTTACTGTTGTCATCCAATAAATCTCCTCATCATCCAATAAATGTTCCGTGCAATAAAAGGTAATAAAAATAAATAATAATAATCTGTGCCAACGAGAAAAATCACTTTTAAAGTTGTCTAAATTAAGTGATTTACAATTAGATATTACCAATACAAAGATTGAGAAATTATATATTTATGATAGAAAATTTCCAAAATATCTTCATGAAACAATCTTTACTTGCAATTCTAAAGATTTTTGGCATAATAGAAAAAAAATTGACCCAAATAACACATTTTGGCTATTTTCCAAAATTTGCCAGCGCAACCAGTGTCGTCCAGGCTCACATATAAAGTAGAATATAACAGATTTATAAAACGATGCTAAATGTTACTAATGCTAACATTTTCCATGAGAGACATTATGCTTCTAATACTAGCACAAACTGCTTGAGTAATGAAGCTGTTGCAGGGAGTTAAGAGCAGGTTTTACAGCAGAATTGTGTGCGGCCACTGGACTGACAGTAGAAACACAGCTTGACTTTGGCTTAGCTGCTTGCACTTGTCCAACAGTGGAAAAGATGATCATTACCTTTCATGATGTACTCGTTCTCAGATGATCCAGGAATTGCTATAGCTTTAAACAAATGGTTGAGTAACTGTTCTGTGAAGGGTGCCATTTCAGTGGGGGTGATGCTGAAAGATAGAACTCAGTTTTATTTACTTTTTATTTTGGATTTTAGGCTAATGACCATTTAGATGTGTTGTACTGAGTGAACTCACAGGGTGGTGTTGTTGCCTCCCCTCATGGTGAAGAGTCTCTCAAGTGCATGTGCAGCATAGGTGTGTTGAACAATGCTCTCCGCCTGTAGGTGGGACACGAGTAGAGGAACGGCCTGCAACAGCTGCTCTTTAGGAAGCTGGAAAACACAAGTGACACCATTACAAACACTGGAGCTATAAAACAGTCCACAGTTACTGAAAATAAAATGCTTACTTGACTTCTGAAGGTCATAACATACTTGATGGCATCTGACTTCAAAACTGGAAACTCGTTCACTGAGGGACAGAAATACCATTAACGTTTCAGTTAATAATGATAATAAACATTAAAGCATTAAATAAGAAAAGTCAATTACCATTGGGAGATTTTAGATCTATGAGAATATGGTTTAAAAAGAACTCTGACAGGTTCACCAACTCATTTGCTTGTGTTATTCCATGCTGTAAAAGAGAAGCATAAATTTAATCAGAGTAGACCTAAAACCTACAGCTCATTGACCACAAATCTTACTTTTTAAAGGTCTATAACAAAAAAAAAAATAGTGAATATAAAAAGCCTCAGGTATACACTGAAAGGTTACACTGCACAATAACCATGCTTGGAAACATAAATATTGTTCTCTGCGTCATTCAGAGAAAATGGAGCATCTCTGACCTTAATGCCCTGACTTCTGTCAATATTCAAAAGTACTTTAAAATGGCCAATCAAAATGGGCTAACTATGATAAGAAGATTTCACAACCATCTGCATGAGTGCCTGCAAAAACTCATTCTGTAAGAAAAGGTCTAAATAAAAGTGAAACAAGAACAGAAATACATTAACTCATATATAAATAACTATCATTTGCTTTCAAGCTGAAGCATGACTTCACCCTGTGTTTTCGGTCATTGTTATAGTGGAATGGTCACTACATTTAACTTATTTATAATCCGATCTGAATCACAATACCTTTCCAAAACAATTCTTGGCATATATTTTTCTTATTTCTTCTGCTTTCCATATACATCTTCAGTTCCTGTTAAAACGCAAATGTTGTATAGTTTCTAGGCTTTTGTTTAATAATTAAAATCTCTGTACGACAGTACTGTCATCTAAAAAATATTTTTATTAAAGAATTATTCAGGGTGAACAAGCTCTGAATGTAAAAAAGCCAATTACGAAAAACAAACGCATTTCATTCATCACAATTATTTACCTTTCCCCCACCCCTAATATATTGTTTTGTAGTTTTGATTAACTAAAATCAGCATTGATTTGTAAGAGAGACAGAATAATAAAAATGTAACCCTATTGAAATATCAGTGAATTATTAAATTAAAATCCCAAATGTTTTATTTGGATATATTACATTAAATGTGGTCACAATACTGACAGTCCTCAATAGATAACAAATGATTATTATTGCTAGTAATTTATTTCATTATTCAATCTTCATTTGTAAGTGTAAATCTCAATTCCTTGCATTGCTGAACGTTAGTGTCAAAAGCTTCTATGCGCCTCCTGGTGAAGGTTATGCATACAAGCAGAATGTGAGTGGGTTGGGTTAGATTTATGCAGCAGTTTTACAGACAATGGCAACATGTCTTCTGGGTAGTCACGTACTGTACAACTAAAACTGCTCCTAGTTATCTGGCCAATAGTTTTAAGGACTATAAAAAAAAGGGTTCTCTGAAGTATATTCAGATTTATTTTAATTGTATTCTTACCGCAGATTTATGTTCACATTAAAATTGATGATAAAGTAAAATTTTTTTTAAATGACTTCTTTTCTGCCCAAAAGAAGACAAAACTGAGTATTTTGTTTGACAATTCTAACATGTCAACCATTTCATCTCCAGCGCATCATGCTCAGTTTCCTCGTTTCAGCCATGTGGTCAAAAACTTGGGTGTGAGACTAGACACTAGTTCAAAATTTGATAAGCAGATTGACTCTGTGATTAAGGCAAGCTTTTTTCAGCTTCGCCTTCTCTCTAAAGTCAAGCCCTTCCTGAGCAAAGCTGATTTTGACAAAGCAATCCATGCTTTTGTTAGTTTGCTTTTGGACTACTGTAATGCACTTTATGTTGGAGTTAACCAGGTGCGTCTTCATCGTTTACAACTTGTGCAACATGCTGCTGCTCGCATGGTAACTAACAGTCAGAAAAGTTAACACATTACACCTATTCTCTACTCCCTCCACTGGCTCTCTGTTAAGTTTAGAATTAATTTTAAACTTTTGATGCGTTTTTAATGCCGTTAATGCCATTAAATACAAGCAGTGGGGTGATCGCTATTTTGCAGTGGCAGATCCTAAACTTTGGAATACCCTTCCTACTGAGCTTTATACAATCACTGACCTGCCACTAAAGCCAAGGTTAAGACCCACTTGGCTAAATTGGCTTTTAATGCATAGCACTGACACTTCTTTATGTTTTAAAGTTTGTTGTATTTTATTGATATTTCTTGTATTGTTTTGAATTGTCTGCTTAGTTGTGCTAAACTAAACTTGAGTTTGTTTTTACTTGTGAAAAGCACTTTGGTCAACCTTGGTTGTAGTAAAATGCTATATAAATAAAGGTTGATTGATTTAAATTAGTTACCATCTTTAAATGAAATCAGTACGCTGGTCACCCTGCTCTCTGGGTTATCATCAACAATGACCATCTCACCTTTTGCGTCTGAGCTTTGGATGCTAGAGATGTGACCAAGTAGATGGCAGCATCTTTGTGCTTCCAGTTCACACCAGGGTTTTTGGCATACTCTGCCAACATGGAGTTCACGTATCCAGAGAAGATGCCTGTGACCGGGCCCTCGAAAAACTTACAGAGGCCTCGCACCAAATCACAGGCTGCTCTGCGCCTTGTGTCAATGTCTGTGAGAACAGGAGACACCATTCAGTAATTCAGTACAGACATCACAAAAAGTCTCTGAACAATACAGTCCAGCATCAACAAACCTGAGCCTTCAAGATCTCTGATGATGTACTCCTCTGAGTTATCTTCAAAAGCCTCTTCATCTGCACCTGTTCACATAATACAAGTTACATATAAGAATTCTCTGTACCACTTCTTCAGCTGGTTTCTGTTTATACAAGATGTATAAATCACTTACTTCTGAACTCCATATTGGGTACGATGACCTTCTCACAGATGCTGGTGAGAACATTCTGGTCCTCAAAGAGATGCTTATAGTGTGGTCGCTCACACACAGATGCCAAAAACTGGATCGCATTGCTCACAAGCTACAAAAGCAATGGTACCAGAAACCAACAGAACTATGAAAACTAAAATTGTGTCACAAATTTGACCCTTATTAAAATCGGTTTTCTTTTTTTCAACATCAATATAATATAGAAGATAAAAATCAATCTACTTACCAAATCATATTTGACCTCTTGGCCAGTTGTGACCAGCAGATTCCAAATAGCTGTAACAAAGCGAGGCAAGTAGGGCTGGAACTCTTCATCGTACTTTTGAGCATAAAGTGCTGCGTTATCGCAGATTTGAGATTTCAACAGCTCCAGCAGACCAGCCTCCTCCTCATCCTATAGTAAAACAAAAATGAATAAATAAAGCTAAAAGTGTCAATTAAATTCAAAGATACAGAAATATTTTTTGTGAGCACTTAGTCTCAAAGCAGTAACTCACATCAGTTTGCAACAGCTTGTTATCCAGGGTCAATAAGTTATGAAAATTTGTCATCCAAGTCTCCATGTTATCCTCAAAGAACTCGGGGAGATCCTGGGAGAGTGGAAAATTAAACTGTTACAGGACAAATAAACAGTAATAGTGTATTCTACCACACACACAAATAAATAAACATTTTCTTCAAATAATTCATATATTGCTGAGTGTTTTTAATCTGATCTGATGGTTCATCGAGGCATGCTGTGGACAGTTATTTGACACTAAATATGGCAATAGGTGGCCCCAGAATTAGAAATGAATTAAATCATTTACAAAAAGTGTTGATTCATAACAGAAAAAGTGATTTTACAAATGGATCCCTGGCTTCAGCTCAATCCCTTGATTCAAGAAAATACATTAATTCAGTAACATAAAAACAAAAAAAAAAACTGCAATCTTGCTTTAACACAACAGCTGCAGCTTGCTTGAAACAATTTCCAAAGGTGAAAACAAATAGTGCAGAACATATGAACTTATCTGCTAAAATGTTTTCAAAAACAATTATCACATCCTGAATCATACACCTATGCTATTTGGAAAAAATGTTAGGAAAAAACTAATATGTTAGTTTGCACATCATTTCAAGAGTTCACACTTGATTAAGTAAAAGTGTATTTGGCATGCTAGAGAGAGAGAGAGAGAGAGCCTTGATCTCGGAGGAGAGAGGGGACTCTGAGCTCAGGCAAAGCCTGGTTTATACTTCTGCGTCAAGTGATCGACGTGACGCACGGCGCAAGCCTCGCGCGTAGCCGTGCATTCATACTTCTGCACGCTGTTTCTGTTGCTCTGCATTAACACTTCCGAAACGCTAGCTGGCAGTAGGTGTTTATGTTCCTCTGTGTCGAGTTCCTTCGCTGGTGTTTTGTTTCTTCTGAACACTTCCTTAATGTACAAGTGGCTCAAATTCGCTCATTTTGAGGAGGGAACCGGCGGACGTGCAACAACTTTAATCATAAGGTAAACACAAAACAACAGTCTCCATCCGGAGCTCCTTCACGGGACTCCACACTTGTAAACACTCGCTGCATCGGGCGCGTGGCTCTCACCTCCACCCACACTCGTCAGCACTAACAAGCCAACCAATCACAGAGCTTGCGCTATGCGTACGCGTTACATTTTTTTTTTTAGAGGTGCGCGTCAACGAGGGGCTATGTGTCCACGCGTAGGCTGCGCTGTAGCATACACGTGCGCTTGACGCAGAAGTATAAATCGGCCTTTAGTCTTGAGAACTCCCCTGTTATCGAAGTAGAAAGGAATGGAAGGAGTCGGGGTGAATGGGGAGTTTTGTCAAAAAACAAAGATGACTAAGGTAAGAAAGGCAGACCATTTATGTGCATTTGGGTGCATCTGATTGGTTAGTTAGTGATTGATGATGCAAGACCAATCGTGGTCGATCATAAGCACATAATCCTCTTAAAAATTGTTAATAAATCTTCACTTAAACAATTACAATCGTATTGTTAACCATATTGCACAAGACCATATAGACAAGACAACACAAAAGCTACAATACTGGCATGAGATGTGCGAGTAGAAATTTACCTGGAAGTTAAGGCTGTAGAAAAGTTTTGAAATAAGTGTTAGAGAAGAGAAGAGCACTTTCAAGGCGTTGATATCCGTT
This sequence comes from Danio kyathit, assembly GCA_903798195.1. NCBI lineage: Eukaryota > Metazoa > Chordata > Actinopteri > Cypriniformes > Danionidae > Danio > Danio kyathit. The sequence continues at coordinate 7,198,094 of LR812529.1, read as the reverse complement.
GCATGTGTTTGACACAAATCAATTGTAGCCTAAAAGAAAAACAAGCAAATGGCATTTGAATTAGGATTACGCATATCTGAATTAGAAGGTAATAAGATGGACAATCACTTATTAACATCACCTTAAAAAGTTCAGTAAGAGGCTGTGCAAACGTGTCCAGTACCAGCTTGATCTCTGACCACAGCTCATTAGACTTAAACTCATGTCGGTATCTGAAAGACAACAAAGAGACTGCTCAAAAGCACTGAAACCAAACTTTAGATTCAAAAATTGTACATAAATTATAACTGCGATTTTATAGTCCTTTTATTGCATTCATTTGATTCAAAAGAGCCTCACGTACCGTTTAAAAAGGGAATGTGCTGTGCGAAGAACACCATTGATGATGTGGAAGTCTCCACTCTGAAAACGGTTCACCATCTCCGTCAAAAGATCTGGCCATTTCAAAGGGAAGTCTTCCCGTCCGATGATGCTGATAGCGTCACTCAGCTGCACAGGGGAAAACAACACATATCTAAGGCATAGTAAACACTAATGCAGTGTTTCCCAGCCTTGTTGTTGAACGCAATCTCTAAGGCCAGATAAATCAACTATTTTCAATAGTAAAACTACAATTTTTAAATAAACAATAGTACAATTTTACATTAGTAAAGCTTTGTGTACTAACACTACCTTGGAAGTTTGCTGAGGCCAACTAATGATACCTGGAGCTGTATTCACAAAACATGTACAAGCTAAACTTGCCATTTTAAGAGAAAATCTTTAAACAATATATATCAGTTCTAAATTATTTTTTCACATATTTCACAAAGCTATTTAGCACTAAAAACAAGCTCCTAAATCAGCAAAGCTAAGTAGTGATGAGGACTCCCATGTCACTAAGACCCAATTAACAAACTACCCTAAAACATTATCTTGCATTTCTCAAATATTTGCAAACGATAAAGATCATCAGGTATATTTGCACAAGCGGATCCATGTAGTCATCAAAGTACTGTGAAAATGGTACGGAAATGCGGCTTTGTAAGTGTGTTGTAAGTGTGTTACAAGTGCTACAGTGTACAAGTTCTCTTTGTGAAATAACAGACTGCTGCCACCTGCAGGTATAGAAAGGTAAATCATTTTACGCAGGTGCAAAACACGCTTTGGTTTCAGACAGCGGTCATCATCCGTTTGGTATGACCAGATGCAGCTGAGTTGTTTTTTTGTCACCACTAGTTCTTGTCCCAGGCTGAAGACTTCTTTCTATGCCTTATTAAAATGTGTAATCTCAAATACTTTGTAAACAGATTAAGTTTACTTTTTCTAAATTTTTGTTTTTTTACTGCTATTTAGGAGAATTCCAAGTGGTAAGATAGAATATTTTGTGTATAAACTCAGACTGCACAGTTGCTCAGTGGTTAGCAGTCACCTCACAGCAAGAAGGTTGCTGGTTTAAGTACTGGCTGGGCCAGATGGCATTTTTGTGTGGAGTTTGCATGTTCTCCCTGTGTTGGCGTGGGTTTCCTTCGGGTGCTCCGGTTTCCCACACAGTCCAAACACATGCGCTATAGGTAAATTGGGTAAACAAAATTGGCCTTAGTGTATGAGTGGTGTGTGAGAGATCGGGAGACTGTAAGGGTGTTTCCTAGTACTGGCTTGTGCCTGTGAAGGGCATCTCCTGCGTAAAACATGCTGGAATAGTTGGCAGTTCATTCCGCTGTCGTTAGCCCTGATAAATAAGAGATTAAGCTGAAGGAAAATGAATGAATAAAGCTCCAGATCTCTCTTTTAAGAAACACTAATTTTAAAGAATACAAGAATATGTTTGTTAAACTCTGTAACAACAAATATAGTAGAAGACCTCAATCCATATGACAGAAAATTTACTGTAGACAAAAAGTAACTTCATTCGAACTCCTGCATCGTGTGTTATCTGAATGGGTACCTGTTTTTGGATTTGCTCCGGGCTGGTCAGCATCAAATTTACAATGTTGGCCTTAATAGCAGTCCGATCAATTTCAGAGATTTTGTTAGGTTCATCCTCAACCTAAAGATAAAAAAAACGAACAATTGATAGATTAAAATAAAGCAAATAAATCAGTGAAGGAAACAGCCACGCTTCACATCAGACAGCTTTAGTCATATTGAACAGGACACTAACTATGCGCCAGTTCCTCTTGATGTAGTTCTTGAAAGTGACAGCTGAACACACACGGATGACCTCATCTTGGGACTTTTCCAGTACTGTAAGCAGTAAAATGGGATAGTTCTGGTTTCCCTCCACCGACTCCAGAAATTTCTCAGCTGATGAAGACAATAAGAACATTTCATTATTCCATCCAGTGCTTCCCACAGGTTTGAAATATACTTGCGGTGGTAGCCTGATTGAAACACCATTTACCCACATAAGATAAATAGTTAAATATACAGGACAAACAAAACAATTTCATTTTTAATAATAATTGTATTTATTATGACACGGTTTTATACGGTTTCTTTTTTAATGGGTTAAAGTAGAAAAATAAATAAATAAATAAATAAAAAAAGACTTGAAATAAAAAAAATACTTTTATGGTATCCAGGAGCCATGTGCACCCACTGACAGGTCAAATCTGCTTCTGTCCCTTTCAAGTTCAAAGCAAACTTGAATGGCAAAGCATTTTAGATATGTATATAAAATAGCCTATGTAATATCATCAAATTAATAAAATATACAAATATAGCAAATGAGAAATGAGAAATGACAGAAAATGTAACAAAAACAGACAATATCTCTAAAAATGATCATAATTGCAAAACTAAAAAGGAGTAGTTTTTTTTTTAAATAAAACAAACACGTTGATTACCATTACTATTGGTGTACATATATTTTGCAGCCAGTTTAGATGTCATTTCGTCCTCCCAGAGTATAAAGTAAAGTTTTCCGGAGTTGTTTATATTAATGAATCTATTATTTACTTTATCTCTCGATATCGGCTGTGCGCGCTACCAGCTGTAAAACCTGTAATTAAAGACTAATGCAAAAAACGCATACAAGCTTTAGAAAGTGAAAGCAAAATTTGAATTCTGGACGTTTTAGGAGATTTAGAAACCTGGGCCAGACAAATTTGCATCAAAAGTGTGCATCTCTGTGGGTCTGCAGAGCATGTGAAACAGTCTGCACGAGTGTTGACAGGTCTCGCAGGCACAATGCGAAACTGGTAAACGAAAGAAGATTTTTCACTACTTAATCAATCGTGGATGTTTGGTTATATTGAGCAGATACAAAAGGTGTAAAAGGATGTTAATAATAGCAACAAAAAAAAAAGTGTCACTAAATATACTTGGGCGGCCATTAATATACCTGGGCGGCACGGCCAAGTAAAGTCTATGTGTGGGAAGCACTGCCATCATCCAATTCCAGGTACAACAACTCTTCACCCAACATATAACAAATCAGGGCTCAATAATTAGGGCTGGCATGAAAGACACTCAGGGCAGCTGACAATAGTCATAGGCTGCCTGAATCCTCATGAAGACATTTTAGTCATGTAAAATACAATAATTTGGGATGATTACTTTTTTCACATTTGAAAAGTATATGTCAGAAACAGAATACAGTTTGATATTTTAGAAATGTGTTAAATTAATGAATGATTTACTACTACCACGATTTGACATGAAAGTCATTTAAAAAAAGACACTAATTTTTGCATTGTTTTTAGGGTCTTCTGGCTAATTCGGGTGCAATTGCAGCAATGTTAATTAATTTACACTGTCCCTGCCAAATAATAAACAAATATTAAATAAAATAAATAAGCTTGATTATCACATTAATTTGATTTACTTCTGTAAAACTTGTTTGACGCAGAAGGTAGAAAAAAAAAAAAGAAGAAAATAGTCCTGCAAATGTACCGGTGCATAAAAAAAAAAAAAAAAAAAAAAAAAAAAAAAAAAAAAAAAAAAAAATTCAGACTAAAATTAGGGCTGTGCAATTAATCAAAAATTCGGTTTCGATTTCAGCTTCTAACAATTATGAAAAAACATTAAATCGAGATTAGTAATGGGCGATATAAACGATATGCGATATAAACGATACAAAATTGGCCTACGATAGAGATTCTAATTCTATTGCACTATCGCGATAATGCATGTTTGATGACGCAATCTACCCGCGAAATTAGGAGCAACGAGCTGCAGCCGGCTGCAACGCATCATCTTGAATAAACAACAGTGCGACCATTTCGCTCGCATTTGCGACAAAAAATAATAGGCTCGATTGATAACTTAATTCAGTCGGCCACTGTAAAACAACATGCTCTTCACACTAACTTATGGTGTATTACGTTGGAAATCTATTGTGACTGTGGCACATGCTGAGCTCTCAACAACAGCACTAAGCAACGCATGGCACCGAATGGCGACGTGTCACACAACTTGCGAGACTCATGCATGGCATATCGTGGCTTGTCACACAGATTCCCACACAGCGCTTTCCACACAGATTTTACCTGGGCGGCCGATATATTATTGGGGCGGCCCGGTTCTGTGTTCGCGAGAAACTGAGAACACTCTGCCACAGACTCGCATGCTCTGCATGCAGACCCACAGAGACGCGCTGGATACAGAAGAGCGCGAAGACTAAATAGACTGACCCAGCCCATTATTTGGGGTGACAATACATTTTCCCTGGACATGTTCAAGAATCTGCTTTCGCTT